>JTDE01004691.1:25980-54857 GCA_014338405.1 Paragonimus skrjabini miyazakii | reverse complement strand
AATTTCTCCATTGTATTTTCAGACTGAAGAATTGGCTTATGATTGGTCTAGTGGACTCATATTTTACGGCCTTTTTGATTTCGACTACACGCATTGGCTGCTGCGCTAGGACAATGTCCGAGGGAACACTTGAGTTGTGAAGGTCGTCATCTGGTCCAATCGGGGTATAGAGTCCAGCCCAGGGAGGGGGCAGAGAGCACAAGCCAATGATTGGACCACATGACGGCCTTCACAACTCAAGTGTTCCCTCGGACATTGTCCTAGCGCAGCAGCCAATGCGTGTAGTCGAAATCAAAAAGGCCGTAAAATATGAGTCCACTAGACCAATCATAAGCCACTTCCACAGCCTGAAAATACAGTGGAGAAATTCTACTGCACTAAAACGAAATGCTTTTACACGAAAGATACATTTTTATGCGTGAAAGAGAAACCAGTATGGAAAAAAGTATAGACTCGAGTTTCGCTCTCATTAGAGCTCGTCAGTAGTGCATATTCTCGCCACTGCCGGGACTTGAACCACGGACACGCTGTTCATGAGGCAACCGTGGTTACCACTGCGCCATTGACCTCACGTTAGGCAAGACCGAATTATCACATGTGAACGCTCGACCACTTTCGCTTGTGAGTAATGATCAAGTCGCCCGATCGCCTCGAGAAGAGACACAGTTACTGTCTGTTAACTCCAATCGATAACCCCGCGATTAGGACTTCCTAGACAGGTCTTAATCTCCGATCTCTCTTCTCTCAGAAAGGGGCCGACTGGAAAGTCTATGGGAATGCGACAGCTGCGATCAATTGTGGGTGATAGTCAACTTGAAATTAACCAAATCCCCGACTACTCATCATTAACCTAAATTATCTCCTAGCAGGTTTAATGAGATCGAAGATTTCGACCTGTCTAGGAAGTCCTAATCGCGGGGTTATCGATTGGAGTTAACAGACAATAAATGTGTCTCCTCTTGAGGCGATCGGCCAACCTGATCATTACTGATAAGCGAAAGTGGTTGGGTGTTCACATGCTATGATAATTCGGTCGTGCCTAATGTGAGGTGAATGGCGCAGTGGTAAACACGGTTGCCTCATGAACAACGTGTCCGTGGTTCAAGTCCCGGTAGTGACGATGATATGCACTACAGACGAGCTCTAATGAGAGCGAAACTCGAGTCTAGTGCTTCTTTTCGAAAGGGGCCGACTGGAAAGTCTTTGGGAATGCGACAGCTGCGATCAATTGTGGGTGATGTTCAATCTATATGAAAATCAATATCCCCGACTAGTCATCAGTAATCACTGGAATAATTAGCGAAATGATGGTACCGAACTGCGCGGCAAGTACAAACACAGGCTATACACTTTCTGACCAAGGTCACAGGCAGGCTATCGATACTGCGTGTACAACATTGACTGGTCAAACTTTGTTCGGTACCGCCGCGTTGGAAGAAGCTGAAGTCGCATTAATTCGGCATTCAACGGACATGAAGCCATAACCGATTGATTTTAAACAACATAATAAATCGAACCAGCAGACTGAGATGAGAAACAGTGCGCAAACATCGTCCAATAAGCGAAATCGGGCAAGAGTGCAATGACTTTTAAAGTAAAATATGCTGGAATTCCGCGTTACATTCGTCAGCCCAGGACTGACGGCATAACTGCTCAACTTAGGCAAAATATCTTAATCCACTAAAACTGTTTGCTTCCGTTTATGCGAATTGTTTCAAGAGCAAAGTAGGATCATTTCCTCATAATAGTCAAAAACGTAGTGGATAAAAATGTACACTGCATTTAGCAAATAACACAATTCCATAATATTTGGGCTTATTGGCACGTTAGTTCAAGCGGGCCGACTGAAATAACGGTGACAATAATAGTAACATTACTTCATCACCAGGTTAAATGAATCACATCTTGGTGCAAATGATCCAAAGCTTGCACTTACGTGACGGAGAATTAACAAACGTCTTGGAACTGTCACGGTAATAAGTTAAACAAATTTTGCGTGTACAAATTGTCACAACGCAAAATTTAGTAAAAATCTTTTTGAAGCAAGCGTTCATACGTTAACGATGTCGCAAAGTGTATAGTGTGAGACAGATCGTAAGCAAAGGATTATTGTTATTAAACAGTTCGGAAGATCTTTTACTTTTGAAGAGACTTAGTTGTAAAAAATTCGGACTTAATTAACGCACTGGGGAGATATTAGGTCAGATAAAATAATGTGGGCTTTCTACGTCTAAGTTTTTCGTCCAGGTTTAATATGGGTTCATCACAGGCAGATCCGTCGAATTGCGTCAGAGCCGAACCAGACAGAGCATTTCAGCCAGCTAATCTCCCTACTTTGAATATGCAAAATTCAAATGTAAATCAAGGAGACAGAATTAAGAATCCGCTGTGTCATTCGGCTGTCGAGTTTTGTACCGCTTCATTACGAAGAAAAGAAAATTTCCCGATTCAGAAACTAGTGTTTGACTTTTTTACCGGGGAAGTTAATCCCTTTGCTAGGAACGAAGTGGCTCAACTTCAAACACATCCTAACCGACCTACCAGCAAGTGTGAGAATTAGTTTCGGTCTATTTGATTGAGTGACCTTACTTTACTTGGAAAAACTGTTACTAATCCGTTGCGTCAGCAAATGGCTTTTGGGAAAATGCACCTTACCCCAAAGATCCGCCTTATTTGCCAAGAACAATGGATTTTTGATTTTCGGGAAATTAAACGCCCGCCAGAATTCTCGAACATCCGAGAATCTGCACTCGCCTCTGGTTGGTCCCTTTGGTGGTCTAGGCCCAATGTCGCCCAAAACTTATAAATACTGTTGCTGTAAACCACTAGTTTGCCTTCGGGCTAAGCAGCAAATAAAGCTCGTTTGAAGGCCGTCTTTTTTCTTACTAGTTGGTGGGGTTCTAAGCTGGGAGAGTTGGAATCCGATACTTGCGCTCTGATGTTTGTACCGTTTTGCGATATAGTTGCATTCGTTCGTGAAAGAGATACTGCTTATGGTCTTTGCGTTTGTTCTTGCCTTTCTCTATCAGGCGGGGTCGTAAAAGTAGCTATATCTAAACAGACGTCGATAGAACAGGGCGGTTAACGTAACGCACCATAAACTACGCAGGTCACAGTTTACTTTCAGAACCTCCTGAACAAACTACATACTAACTGATGAGCCGTAGTCATCAAACTAAAATCGGGTTTGTGGTACTTCGCACAGAAGTGGAGTTATAAGAATGTGAAAGCCTCAGTCGAATGAAAACTGTGCCCGACCTGAAGGAAAGCTCGTTGAACAGAGTCAAAACCATAGATCTATAAGTGATACAGGTTACTTCACCTTTTAACGGAAAGTGCTTGTTGGCTTCGCGCCAAACTGTTTATCTCACACCAGTTCATAATCTCATATATCTCGACAGTATCGGTTTACTTTTGAACATAAGATAGTTAAATGGTTAGAGAAGATGAGCGTTAGCATGAGTGACTTCTAACTGCTGCTTTCGTTGCCACCTCCCTTTTGTACATAATCAGTGATTTTCTGAATGCAACCGAAGAGAATCAAAAAAATGTAGGCATCTCGTAACATTTAGGTTTTGGCTATATTGATAAGTTGGATCAAGCGAACTCAATGGTCTATACTTATTGATTGATTATGAACATATTTTGTTGGGTGACCAAGGGCAAATTGACATAACTATTTCCTCAATACCGTTGGTGTGTTAGCCATAGTATTAGCAAGGTATCAGGCATAACGTAGTCACAGAGCAGCGCAACATAATGTCTATCCGCGGGCCGTGTTAGGTGTTACATGGACCAAGATTAATACTAGGCCTGATCACCGCTGTAATTGAGGTCTCATATCAAACGATTCTTCTCCAGTCTTCTACTGTAGTAACGTCATCTTTTTACTGGTGTTCGTGAGTGTGTAGTGGATCCCCAGAAATCTTAGCCTGGTCCATGATTTACTAAAATGTCGCGCCAATCCTAGTACATTTCAGCTGTCGTAATAATGCTTACTCCTTACCAAGCAGCGTCAAACAGTGAACTTTTATTTTATAAATCCGGCAAGGAAACATCGATCCTTATGACTTCAAACGGAAACTTCGGAACTAACGGAGAGGTGCTTCTTGAAAATAGTTTAGATAAAGTGAACGGTTATGCACACTGTTTGAGGCCACGATTGAATAGTATGCATTCTTTGTGCTGTTCAGAGACGTTGTCAAAAGTAATTAACTATTATATTAAAATGCAGTTGATTCTGTTTGGCCTCACACCGTGATTTACTGTGCCAAAGGCGCTCCAGTTTCTAACCATTACGCGTACATGACCAGTGCCTTTTACTCAGCCGATTTTGTTAATTTCTGAGAGTGACATCGGATCAACTGTCAGTTTTCACATATTTCAGTATATATTTTGTCTCATGTTTGTTGCAGAACTTTTGGCTCGATAGTCTCGCGACACGAAACAGTACTGATGGGTGCGACTCATCTCAATATGCAACCCTTAAGTGTACGTAATAAGCTAAGTTTAGTTTAGTTTCTCTCAACATTCTCAGTACTGTAGGTAGACACTTCTTGCTTGAATACACAAAAAACATTGCCTTTATAGCACAGTTCAGATACTTTGACTAGTCGTGGTTAAACATCTGGCTAAGTCCATCATTTTGACGTACGCAACATGCTTGCATTCTGCGCCGGTCCGAAAAGTTCATTCGTCGCGTGATTCCGTCCTTTCAAGAGAAATTGTGTCACATAGGACAACTGGAATCAGTCAGAGAAAAAGTACTTGCACTAGTTGAGTTCTGTGCTTTAATGTTGATTGCGTAAGAGCCGTTTACTTGTGAGCCTACCGCAGAAATGTCTGCAGGGGTTGCACCGCTGACTTTGACGTCACAAGCAGGCGAGTTGGAAAAGTTGTCCTATAACAAAAGATACTGACATCGACCAACAACTGACCATAGCTGCTGAACGGAAAGGTCCCTGTGTTGTTCAAGAGCTCAGTTTAGCACAGAATGCACGCATTGTCCGCACCACTAACCGGAGTCACACACCAGTGAGGTACCCTTCAAGTCGAAGTGGATTTGTCTGTTGAAACATGGAATCTAGGTGGAGTCCAACAGGTAAACTACCCTCAGCGATAAAAACGACCGGGAGTCATCACAAACCACATTTCTCTCAAAGTGACAACCTGGTTATCACCAGTTTACAGCGCCACTTTGAGTTTACATTTTACTTGTTTCCACAACATTTTCAAATGACTCTGCGTACGATAATTAGTTTCCAGTAGCAAAACATCTGGTAAACATTAGTACTTCCATGAGTACATCAATAAGTTACTGTGGCAAACCTGAGGATTGTTGGCTACTACGTTCCTGAAATGTAAATTTGCGGTTCTAGCTTACTAATCCACTTGATCTCGCCTACAGGTTAATCTCGATGCAGATTATTTTTCCTCAGTATCTCCGGTGACGTGAAAGTTAAACTTCGCGTTTGATTTAAGGCTGATTTTACAAAACAGTGAAATGCTCGCTTCATTGATTAAAATATGCATGCTGCTAAACCTAATATATCCGTCAAAGTGTGGTCGGGAGAAATCAGGAAAGTATCACATATTCATTGTGCCGCAGTATAAACTAAAGCACCAATGGGCGAACCAAAGGAAGAATACAAACACGGACGTCCTGCTTGGAGTGCCCAAGACAAATCGGCTTCTTTGCGCTTTCGGTTATTCGTTAACCAACTATCCACTGGATTATAGAAAGCTGTTTGCGAATACACCGGAATTTATTTGATTGAAGTTTTCAATTTTAGTGAGGTTTCCCATTGTGTATTCTTAAGTATTGTATGTCCAAATACGGTATCTCACATTATGACACCCAGTAAAGCTCGCGAAATATAGCTGGCAGAATATTGTCTGCTTTTTACTAAACAACGTCACATCGCTTTCATGCACCAACGACATTTGCATTACTTTTGCATACGGTTCAAAGTGAATAAGGTAGTGTTGTAACACAAAACAAAAATTATACACATCACTCTGCATTTCTTTCTGTTCCTACAACCGTATAACGATGCTTCACGGCTTTTCCATCCAAAGTTTTACAACGTTTTATCTTTAATCTCGCCCTGGCGACTTATACACAATCTCACTGCAGTTATGATTCTCAGACGTTGACTATTTGAGGCTATGTGTTGTCCATCCTGTATACCCGTAAATAACTTCGACGAGTTCAACCTCATATTTTGATTTTTATGATCACAGTAACTTTCATGTTGTATTCGTTCGGGTTTGTCATCATTAATAGTCCAGTGAGGAACACCTTCAAATACTTAAACTATTTGTGAGCACATATCTGATCATCAAAGTTTATTGGTATACAATCTGGGCACAGACCTGAGTATTCTTAGCGTATAGAATTATCGCTGGCTAATTCGACTGCATTTTAACCCACCGTATTGCAGTAAACCCTCAAGCCATGTTTTAGAGTTACATGTTGTTTATTCTACGTACTTGCCCATAGTTAAAACGAAGTCCTTCGAACTAGTTGCTTGAAGGGGACACGTACAAATGCACCAAAATTGGAATTTTCAACAATTTCTACTTAGTCAATCAGAAAATAGATCGCAAAATTTAACGTGAAATTTATCTGAAGTGACTACGGCAGCGAAACCTGGGGGCTTAGGGTAGAGGACGTGAACCGTCTTCAAGTATTTGATCACCGATATCTGCGTTCAATCGCTCATATCGGGTGGCACCAGCGAGTAAGTAACGAGGAGGTTGGGAAGCAGGTGTTTGGCACTGATTGTCAAACGAGTTCTTTTGTTCAGTCACTACATTTGCACAGGCTTAGGTGGTTAGGCCATGTACTAAGGATGCCAGCTAGTCGTTTGCCACACCGAGCACTGTTTGCCGACGCTGCGGTCGATTGGCACAAGGTGCGAGGTGGACAGACCATGACCTGCCGTAAAGAAATGAAATCGTTCACGAAGAGGTTGGTCACTGCAGATCGGGTTCGTCTCCCGGGCTGGGGCCCTCGTGACTCATAGGGTCGGTGGCTTGAGACGTTAGGTGTGATGGCGGCCAACCGAGCTCAGTGGCGTGAATGTTGTCGTTGTTCGGCCGAGTTGTCTGTGAAGTGAGTGCACTTAAGGACGCGGGGCAGTGAAAGCCGTGATGATGACGCCTTACTTCCACTTACAGCTCGGTTGTTTGTCTGCAAGGTGTAGGCACCTTGATGTTCGAATATAGACGTAGTTATTTTTAGTAGTTAGGTTTCCTTCCCCTCTCGCTCTTTTTTCTTCTTTCTTCCCACATAGGTTTTTTCCTACGTGGTTGTGTGGCAGTTAAGCATTCAATGTGAACCACTGATGTATTGCTGTCTATGATGATGTTCCGAATACGAGATTAGGCTATGGCTTCGTCAGTGATGTTTTTACCCGTCACCTTCATTTTGTCGAGGTAGCCAAAATTTCGTTTTAGAAACAAAGGTATGGATATTGTCCTTATTGCATCCAAAATGCTCACGAGTCCCATAATATGGCGGCCATTGTGGTGCAGGCAATAGTGAAAGTGAAACATGCAAGTTCCTCACAATGTCGAAGGTATATCTACTTTATATCCAATTTTAGACGGATGCAAGAGCATTCGAACTCAATTTCTGAAAAAATAGACGTAGTATTTCTAAGCCTGATGGCTGCTTTTTGCTAAATTGTCCGATATGTTGTCTGCTTTTACCTTCACAGTAAAGGAATTCTAGTCAAACTTTTAAAATGATTGCTTTTGTTCTGAGTGCACAGTACGCAATTTTGAACGGCCATTTCATGCTTTTTTTATTCAGATGACGTGTGATAGGAGCATCCATTCTTTCCTAACTTTTTAAGTGTATTAAGCGATATTTTGGAATAGATACTCACAGACTTGAAGGAACTTGAAGTGAAGTTTTCGTAGGTGGTGTAGAATCACTGTGTAGTGTACGCCTAACAGGTTTTGGAGTGCACAGCAGTCAATGTAACTGTTTGGACACATTTTCGTGCATAGCAAGCAGTCCTAACCATATCCAGAGGACTGTCGACTTCTGTTCATGGATTTCTGCCGCTTTCCATAGTCTTATTCTTCCCTATCTGCCGTTTCGCTGACAACTATCTAGATCCGCTTCAGGCTGAGCCGTATTGCGCAGAGATGCGACTGACATATGAAATTGAGTACGATGATTATTATAATTCCAAAACAAAAATGAACCCATGCACGACTTAGTAAAATGTTTTAACCCTCATTTTTACCATTCATTCATGAAATCCGGAGGAGTTTAAGCACGCTTCGTGGAAACTGATTTAATCAGTTAATGGTCAAGTTAGATGTCGCCTAAGAAGTAACTATTTCTATCAATGGAAAACCTGGTTAGTAAGGTGGATAATGATGTTCTCGACAAATACCAACCAATATGTCAAACCAAGACCAGTTATCTTAACGAGAAGATTCAAAATGTGGGAGTGTTTATGAAACCAGTTATTTGACACGTTGGTTCAACAGGTACTAACGACCCTTAATGATCATTGCTTTAAGTTCTTCTAATTCTTATGAATATATAGAAAAATGAGAACACAACGATAACTGTTCGTTCACTTGCGTAGAGTTCTTTTGAATATCTGTACTACAAATGTGTTGTAGGGGATTTGTGTCGTTTTGTATGTCAGACACTTCTGTGGTAATTCATTGTTGCCTATAGTGGGTTTACTGACACGGTGATCAAAAATGTTATTGCATGAAAATGTGGCTAGAAGTTTGGTCCCTACCTTGGCAATTATAAACATCACGGACATGCTCTAAGAAGAACGAAACTCAAGTACGTTTTCTCTTCTCGTAAGAGGGCAACTGGAAAGTCCATGGGAAAGATAAAACTTCGGTTAAATATGAGTGAAGATCAATCTACACAGCAGCTTTTGGTTAGCACGGAAAAAAGCTACCCATCTACCTCGCAGATGTTAGGACTGAGATATGAAGTTTTTTCGCCACATTTGTTTAAGTCAGCATTTGATCACAACGATTAAAACCGAGCTGTACCGATCTCTGGGCTGACGACAGATATATTTCGAACAATCTGATAGGACGTGATATAGACAAGCAAATTACAATATACTTGCACAAATATGAACAGTCTTGGACACTTCAATAGGTTCCACAAAAACCGAGGAACAACAACAAATGAAACGGCGAGCAGTTGCTCAGTTAGCTGTCATAGTTAAAGTGCGTAAACTCGACGCAATTCTTTGTTAACAGTGATGGATAGAGGCCATTTCGGACTGTCAGTTTGCAATGGCTAAGGCTGCAGGTGCTTGGAAGTTTAATTATAATGTTTCATGATGCTCACCCTCAAGACAACAGTATACAACTGGCTTAATTGTTGTTTGAAACCACTGGATAGAGATTGTCCATAGGGAGCTCGGGGTCGAAACTCTTGACATGACGGATTGGTCACCAGTCCTATGAACGCTGCATGTGACAAGAATTTAAATGCATCGGGCTCATCCGGTTTTAGTATGCATGAGCACGGTCCGTTCGAATTGCAAGTTTGCATCATATATCGTTGGGAAGGTACAAAATTGTGATTATAATGTTCCGTGATGCTCACTCCTATAATCTTTGAGTATTGGTTCAATTCATTTTGGTATCTCGATATAAATCAGTAGTATAATTGCACGATTTGGCAACAAAACTTTATGAACAAAATCACTGGGTCCGCCGACAGAAGTTTGAATCTAAATTTCCTTATTTATTTTTTGCCATGGGGGCAAATCCAACTTAGCAAAATACGCAAGTATATTATGATTTAGCCTTTGATTACTTCGAAATGAACGGTAAGCGCTCTTTCAGAAAAAGTTAGTGCACGAAGTTCCTTTTGCCACACGTTCAAAAATGTACCTTTTTATCATTACACAGTCCATAAAATCCGTCCTGCAATCTCCATTCGGTGTTGTAAATGTGCATCGACCGTTTCAACTACACAAGCTGCTGATGTTCTCGGCAGCTGCCATCTGAGTGTGCAAACTAACAGCTCCACATAAGCGATATTTACATTTATACTTTTTTCCATAGTGGTTTCTCTTTTAGGCATAAGAATGTATCTTTCGTGTAAATGCCTTTCTTTTTGGTGCAGTAGAATTTCTCCATTGTATTTTCAGACTGAAGAATTGGCTTATGATTGGTCTAGTGGACTCATATTTTACGGCCTTTTTGATTTCGACTACACGCATTGGCTGCTGCGCTAGGACAATGTCCGAGGGAACACTTGAGTTGTGAAGGTCGTCATCTGGTCCAATCGGGGTATAGAGTCCAGCCCAGGGAGGGGGCAGAGAGCACAAGCCAATGATTGGACCACATGACGGCCTTCACAACTCAAGTGTTCCCTCGGACATTGTCCTAGCGCAGCAGCCAATGCGTGTAGTCGAAATCAAAAAGGCCGTAAAATATGTGTTCACTAGACCAATCATAAGCCACTTCCACAGCCTGAAAATACAATGGAGAAATTTTACTGCACTAAAACGAAAGGCTTTTACACGAAAGATACATTTTTATGCCTGAAAGAGAAACCAGTATGGAAAAAGGAATAGTTCCGACACTTGAGATATCCCGAGAGCAGGTTCGTTCCCACTAGGCACCGCGCTCCAATGACTATCAAGCCTGTGTGAAAACAGGTCTCTAGATTTTAATCTCATTATCCTCTGGTACCAAAGATGTGTGCTAAAGAGTTGTCAAGGTCACCTTGACAACGTTTTGAGTGATCTCCCCAGGACAGCAAGTTTCCCACAGCCTACTACTTACCAAGGTGGTTATCACAACGAGGCGGCAAGCTATAAGTAGATTACACTATCGTAAACCGTCTCAAATATCGTGCGTAGCCTGATAAACGACTGAGATTTTTAAATAGTTTGTAGGGTTGCCTGAAAGTCAATATGAATCCCATAAGAGATGCACTCAAGGGTCTGGAAGATTGCACAAAAGCGGCCGATGAAGGTAAACTAGCTGACGAAGTCTTTTTGGATTTCTGAGAACTTTTGACCGAGTCGGCGAGTTAAAATTGTACGTGAATTGTCTTAATTGTGATATGGAAAACCCTCTGCTATTGTGGCTTGGCGACCACCTCCAATTTCGCTATATTAAGACAAGTGAAATAGTCTGTTTAGTACTATGCGATCAGCGGTATATCCCAAGGTTCCATTTTATCACCTCTGCCACTTATTCTGTCCCTGCTCGAAAGTCAATTATTTCTCAGGTCCTTATTATTATTGTTAATGGTGTTGTCATATTTTGTTGACACCAAAACTTGGCCTACAGAGGACACCATGACTGGAATCGAAAAGGTGAATAACAGTTTGAACCTATTATATCATCGAGTCACAGATAACAGGCTCTCGTTAACACGGCTAACTGTAAACCAATGCACGTCAGTCATCTGGGCTGTACAGAGTAACCTTAGGGCGATGAAAATCTGGACGCTACTATTTGCAAACGGAATCTGGACGCCGTCCCAGGCTTGCCTTGTAGAAGTGCGTCAGTGTTCAAGAAAGCCAACTCGTGCCTGAGATAATGACCAGGATGTTTGGACGATTTTACTTAGCCTGTTCCTCCATCATGATCAACTCGCTAGTTCACGTCATCTTGAACTAAATATGCAGGCTGGTCGTTCTTGCTTCGCAAACGACATTAATTTTGTTGACGAGGTATATTTTAGAACTGTAAAACGGGTTACAGCGCAACGTTCTCCATTTTTTCCAGCTAGGTAGCACAACCCGGGAGCAGGTGTTGATGCACTACCAGCATACCACAGGAAACTTGAATTTTGTTTCGGAAATCCTTCATCAACCCCATTCCTTATGGAATATACTTGAGCCTAGCAGAAATAACTTTTTCAGGAGGAAAATTGCTAGCGCTACACCATCAGATGATTTCGTTGACTTGTGGGGAGAACAAACAATGTTGGAGTGTGTCCAATCTGGAACAAACTATTACAGTCTGTCGTAAATATCATCGATAGCTGGAGTGATGTACATTTGGCGGACACCAAACCAAGGTTTCAGCAACTTGCTCATCAGAATCATTATGGTAGCTAGGAGATGCGCTCAACCTCACAATGTAACTGCAGTAGCTATTTTCCGCGGTATTCAGTAATGTGTCTACTTCACACCCGATCGGCAATGGCTGGATTTTTATTCCCCGTACTAACCTCTGAATCCCACACTCCAGGTTATTCTAATGCTGGCTGTTTGAAAATGAAAGTCTACCTACGCACAATACCTTACTAAATAGCCCAACTGAATTTCAGATGCACATAGACTTTGTTGGCTTACTTCACTCTGTATGTTTTGTAATAACAGAATAAGTTTTATCTTTCAGAATGTCGTTATACTCGTTGACTGACACCATTAATCAAAACAACTTTCATGGCCATCAGTAAGAAGGCGATATTCTGAACTACCTATTGATTCAATTATCTAGAGGTGACCCATTTGTGATTGCAGTTATACACTAATTTAATACTCGTGTACACGAAACTATTCACCAGGTAAATTCAGAGGAAAATTGGCAAAATTTGCTTAGGAGTACTTAAAACAATCATATTTAACCGATGAACACAGGGTTTGATGTACTTATCATCCTTGTGACAGTTATATATGGGATGTTTCATATGTATTTCGTTCGGGGTAACTGTGTTCATTAGCTCACTTTTTATTGTTTTTACCACACCAGACAGTATGTAGCCAGATGATTATCGTAACATATGGTAGTCGACCGCAGCTTCATATAAGTTCTTATTTTGGTAAAATATATATCACAATTAAGTAGAAAAATGGTTTTCTGCTGAATAGCACACAACTGTTGTGTAGATTGTGGTTTATTTTACTACGTTAAAGTAACAAATCTCAGTCAGTCAAAACTCAGTTTAACAAGTGTTTGATGCCCTCCATTTTATCCCTCGCTTTCTATTAAGCGACTCCATTTCTTGGGAGTTGTTAGGACAACATGTATGACAATGGGAACGGTTTATAACATATAGATGTCTAACCAGTTTATCAATAAAGTTAGATTGCATTAAAAGATACACTGTTCATGACCCGTAGAAAACGCCTGCAATTTGGGAGCCTATCTGACTATCGTGTAACTCATCGAATATGAAGGCATCAGTTGTCACCACTTTCTTTTGGGCTGCTTATTGATAGCGTGACTTTTTCCTCGTTTCTATTGAATTGCGCGATACTAAACGAGACTATATTACTTGTATATTTATTTAATGATCATCCAGCCGATTTTTGGTATAACTGACAAACATAAAATCGGGTTAAGCCGTTCTTTTATCTGTTTATTATTCCAACTCCGTATAACCTCTTGAGCCACTGAGTTTGACTGCTGAGTTTTCGGCATTTTTTATCCGCTAGCTAAAGTGATGTTTTAGAATATTTTTGCGAAGATTTATCCTATCAACATGCAGATATTGGAGATGTAATGATTACAAAGATGACGTTGGTTAGCGTAAGCCCACCGTGTTTGACACGGACTATTCTCAGTTAGCAAGTAAAACTCTAAACCTCCACATTTGGCTTAATTGGCCGATTTACTGTTCAAGCTGCCATGTGATTGGCCCTGGCTGCTATGCGCTCAGCGATGCGCAGTGGTGCATACTGTTCTACAAAATGCTATAGTATGTAGGTCGTTCAAACTAAAATAATCCACCACGTGTGTGATGTGGTTGATCTGCAAGTCCGACTGGCTAACATACTATCAAAAAGGTGTAGCTAACCTTGTTACTCGCCTACTGAGTGGCTGAAGTAGTGAAGCGCTAACATCGTTTTTAAATCCACTACTTGATAGGCAAATCAAAAATTTCACATGGTTTTCACTTCATTCGTTATCAAATTACAAAGTCCTTTTGAGGACAGAAAGTAGTTTGATGCTAATCCCAAAGTGCTTGACAAAACATGAGCCCTACCAGTAGATATCATTCTGCTATTATTTCAGTTGCAACTAGTCACTTATGGACAGCAGGTATGGAGTTTATGTCATACTCCATGGATGTTCGATAGACTACATCTTGTCCCATTGAATCAGTGGAATCCGTGGAGTGATGCTCCATCAAACATGTACCTTTTGATTGATCAGGTGAAGTGAGTTAGCAGTCAACCACAGAAATTACAACACTGACAACATGAATTGATATGTTTTGGGGTGTAACTCCAAGTACTAGGTTGTTACCATTTTAAGAGTTTCTGCGACAGTGATGAAAAAAAGAACATTCCACCATTTTTCGACTGAAGAGTTTGTTGAAAAAAGTTCACAAAGAAGAACCATCCTAGAAAACCACGTATGACACTTGCAACAGTTACCCAGGATTAGGCAAATTACAACGTCTACAATAGTCTTTGGACTTGGTGCCTTTTACGGTTGTTTTGGGTGGAGGCATTCGGGGAGCTTGGATCGTGCTGACGGAGCAGCCGTTGGCTTTACAAGGCTGTATTTAAGAAGATTGCACATTTGAAAGTTCACCAAAACATAAACTTCGGACCATCTCTATAGTCATATTTGATTAATTCAAACGAACAGTTACAACTGGGATGCAAAGGTCAGCTGTTTCAAACGGTGGATTAGACTATCTCACTCGTTTATTTATGTCATAATCTATCTACTAACTTCCGTGCAAGCTACACTACTTTCGTTATCTGCGGAGTGCTCACTTTCAAGTTATTTATGGAAACATCTGAGATTCTTAAATTGACAAGTTGCTGAAGTACAGACTGATCGATTGACAGCCTACGCTGCCTCAAGAGTATTAAACTTGCCTATCTTAAAATGTGAGTGAAATAAGGCCATGGTACATCTTGGCTCAACATTTTAAGCTAATAGGCTTGACTAGCTAACGCCAATTAATGCACGGAGCTGAGTGTAGTGCCAAATTCACTTTCAGCTGTGTTGTCACCCGGATTTTAGAATGTGATGGATACAACGGTGTGCGTTTCACTAACCCCGGCATAATAATGTAGCGAAAAGGTGTCCAATAAAGTAGTCTTCATTGTTTTCAGGTCCAACTTTAAGAAGAATGAACACAGTAATTATGTGTTTATGTTTTAATACGTTCTCTTTATTTATAGAGTCGCACTGCTGATTCCCGTAGACGATAACTAATATTTTCGCAAACGTTTCAGTACAACCTACCTTGCAACAAGTGTTTTTCTGGATTTAACACAAACTAATCATTCCAAACATGTTTACACTTCCGTCTGTGATTCAATCAACTGCACACATGGAAAACCAAACACAATATTTAACAATGTTTGACTAACCCAATACTGGATATCCAGGTTCGACTTATCTACTGATTCTGATAAGTATCACGTATAAGCTCTCAAAATTTACATAACATTTTTCAGATAAAAAAAACTCTCAAAGGGTCATACAGTCACTCAAACTTTCAAATGCAGTCGAAACATTCTGTCGATTGGGTGTTTTAACCGGTTTAAAAATTGTCAGAAAATCCGCCACTATTGAATTCAAACCCATTCTCCTTCATCATCTGAGAATGTATTCGTGTGCTGATATTTGACAATTACTGAGGTTTCTTCATCACACTCGTTAAGTGTTATCAGCGGAACCTGAGTCGCTGCTTGATCAAGGGGGAGATGTTTCGAGTCATTCGTTTTATTACAGTTATCTGATCCGGAATATGGGTTGGTAAACTCGCTGTTAGATTGATTCAGCTGTCGTGGAGTTTGATCCATAGCTCTTGACTTGCCACCACCTCCACAAGTATTCACATAGTGTCGTACAGTAGAAAAACTGGGCAAAAGACGAACCAAGGACTGAATCAGTAAGTCCAAATTCATACAAATAAAAGAGATTACAAAGAACAAAGAGGCACTCCACGTCAGATAATAGTTGTAAGCAAAGCGATGTGGCACTTTTCCGTCGATGTTTTCTGAAGCAGAAATTTGAAGAACGCCATGTTCCATCAAATTGCGAATGCATGCAGTGGCTGATATTGGATAAAGTATCATTGAGCTGATGATAGCGACACCTGATTAAAAATGAGAGAAAATGAACATATATCTTGTAAAGACCTAGGAGTAACGAGTCAGCTTGGCATTTTCGTAAATGTCGTATTAAGACAGCGTGTGTTCAAGCCGAATTTTTTCAACAGGTAAACTTGCGACAAATGGGAAAGCCAAGACGATTCAAATAAAACAAGTGAAAGGTAATCTCAAGAACTCATTGCTGAAGGTTGCCGACCTGAAACACAATGTGAGCCAAGATTTTTGTGTTGAACTCAGCTAAATTGACAAGTCTGTAGTGCGACTTTTACTCGTAACGTGCCATGTTGGTTACCAGCCTCCTGTCCTATAAAATTTGATAAAAATTAGTGAACACAATGATCATCCGTTTATGTATCTTTTTATTTATAAGTTCATATAACCCAGCAGGACCTACCTGAGACGAGGAAGCATTCACCTGCAGAGTGATAGTAATACATGCGGATAACCAAGGCACTCCGGCATGCACCAGTTATGGCCAACCCCAAACCCAGGAGACCAAACAGGAATGCACATCCAAGTAGGCAGATAATACAGGTGTGGATTTCTAGGTAAACATAAAAGAACCCATCTCGCTTGATCAGCGGCAAGCATAAATATAACCGCGTAATAAAAACAACACTGAAGAGTGTGCACAACTATGGAGCGGCATTTCACAAATCGTATAGGAAAAAATTCTTAAAAGTTCGATGTGTGCAAAGAATGTTTGATTTAAAAGAAAAATCATGTATGAGCTACGTTAAAACTCTAGCAATGTTTGTAAAAAGTGTACCACTAATTGAAGGTAAAATATTATTTGGAATGGCAGTTATCGTTTAAGATAAGCTGCATACGTCCGGGAAGAGGCGATGAGGACAACTACACAGCGAAGCCAATTTAGTATAATATGTACTTTACGTGACAGGCAGTAATCAAAACTATCGCCCTACGCGTGCATATTTCTGAGATCATTACTTCATTTACATAGATAAACTGGAACAGAGTTATGTAGCCGTCGTCTCGCCCTCTCACGCGGCGCATCAGTGACAAGCCTAAGGCTAAGTGACGCTCACTGACCCAACCTGTGTATGCACATCCACACATCCATCAGCCCGAAAACATTCCTCCACATTGGAACGCACGCACGTAGCCACGCGCACGCGGCACCACCTTCACAATCAGCCAATTGGAACGCTCCAACTGGATGTGATTCAGTGCGGTCAATACATAGGCACGCGTGACGCGGTTGGACCCGGATCGGAACAAGGAACAACACAACTGAACAGGACAGGACACAGTCCGGACAAGCGCCACTGAATTAGGCTTGTACACTGATCCCACCAATAAAGATCCAAACTATTTGATTTAACCTTCGCATTGACTATCGTTGAGATATCGTTATTTGTTAGTGGGTACTCAAGCTATCACGGTTAAAAGTTCCATCACAGCTAACATATGCCTTGATAATTCCTCACCGGGTCAATCGGCGAAGGAAAAGTGAATTGATTATCCTATTTAGTGAAAATTAGTATAACGATAATCACCTAACATCCTTGACGCTGATGATTTTTGCGTCCTGCTACCGGGATCAACTCTGCACGTAAGTTTGTGTGTGACAGTGGCGTGAACCACTTCAGTCCAGCGGAGTTGCAAAACCTGGAGGAACCGTTTTCGCGAAAACGTTCCGGATTAATTAGGTTTTAGCGAGTGAGATAAAAGTCTCGGAAATTGGTTACCTGCTTGCCTGCCTAGCAGCCTGTTGCTAGAAAGCTTGGGCTAGGCAAATTACTTAAGACACGTATGCCCATTGATTGATTTCAAAAGAATTTGGTAAGACTACTCCGCCGATTGACTGTAAGACCGCGGTTTTACTCCGAGTAATCTGAGGCTCCTCAGATCGACTAGCATTCTTCGTTGCGTAAAAAAGTGTCAACGAACGGACGGAAAAGTAGTCATTGATGAGCCACAGAGAACACACGTATATAACCAGCCTAGTAGGGCTAGGGGATAAACTAATAATAATTATAGTAGAGCAGTCAAAAACGTAAATGCGCATCATTTATGGCCTGGCAAATTTCTCTGCATATTATCAAGTGCGTACTACAGGACAGGAGATTATAAAGCGGAAAACAGAGGTCAATTGTGAAACTAGACATATTAGGGAAACACACGGCGGATCTGTTCGCTAATCAAACAATTTCATTGTTACACAACTCTGTACACGAATGTAACGATTCCCTTCCGTTCCTGTTGTGAACCTGTCTTCAGTGCGGCTGAGTACACTACAGCTAGAAGCACTCACGTGTGGGTTGAAATTTTGCATTCCATGGCAAAAATGCAACAGCATTGAAACACAAGCTCAATTTGAACTACTTTTTGATCAACTCTTAAAACTGACCCCAACCTCCAATGACAATGAACAGTGGTTTAAAGCAAAATTAGTCGATCTTGAACATCAGTATCGCACAACTAGTTCCAGACAGAAATGTGCGCTCACACCAAAACACATTGATGCTTTGGAGGAGCTTAGAAAGAACGACGCGTTGGTGATTTTGCATCCAGATAAGGGTTCAGGAGCAGTATTACTTGACAAATCGAGCTATATTGAAAAAATGTTGCCCATTTTGAATGATCCTGCCAAGTTCGTGGCTGATGATACCCCTGATACTCCCATTGAGTTCGAACAAAGAATATCAAAAGAATTACAACTTTTACAACAAATGAGTTTAGTTAACTGAACAACAGCAAAGGCATAACGACCTAGGGGCTCTCGTACACCTCAGCTTTATGGATTGCCCAAACTTCACAAGGACAATGTGCCATTGCAACAAGTTTTGACAATGTCTAACTCACCCCAGCATAAGCTAGCAAAATGGCTGGTTGGGATATTAGAACCAGTGAAACAGTCAATGTGCAAACATTCACTGAAAGACAGCTTCCAGCTTGCAGAAATTCTTGATAAAGTCAACCTTCAGAAATACATGATTAGTATGGATGTTCATTCGTTATTCACAAATGTACTTCTACATGAAACCATTCGCATCATATGCGAATACGCCATTGCGAATCAGCTGGAATTACCCATTCCAACGACTGAACTTGAGCGCCTGCTTCTTTTGTGTACTCTAAATGTGAAATTCTATTTCCAACATAAAGGCTATAGGCAGATTGATGGCGTAGCCATGGGAAGTCCCTTGGGACCTATCTTGGCTGACATTTTTATGGCCCATCTAGAAAACCTAGCTCGAGAGACCATCTCTAAAACACACTTATTTCTTCGATATGTGGACGATTTGTTAGTTGTGACTTACAGTAAAGAACAGGCGGAAGAAGTTCTGATGGTTATTAACGGATTGCACACCAACATTACATTAAATTCTGAACACGAATGTAACGATTTCCTTCCGTTCCTGGATGTCTGCCTTACTCGAAGGACTGACGGATCAGTGCAACGCTCAGTTGATCGCAAATGCACTTGGAACGACCAATACCTGCACTTTAACAGCTTCATTCCTAGGCATTATAAAACAGGCCTTATCAAAACGTTGTTCAGTAGAGCCAGAAAGATTTGCACTCAGGACACACTCCTGAGTGAATTACAACTAATTAATCAAGTTCTCTTGGACAACGAATACCCCAATCAATGATCAGATTTTCTAAAGAAAATCCGCACGAGCAAACGCTGATGGTGGCACCAAAGATGGAAACGTTTCTACAACTGCCTTTCAAAGGGGATGATGTCAGCACGTTATTACAACGCCGATTGAAGGCCGCTGTATTACGAACGTATAATGCAGCAGAGCTAGTGTTAACCTACGCCACAAAACGGATTCTTGTTCCTCCTCTAAAACCTGAGATACCTCCGTTCGCCATATCCCGTATCCTTTAACGATTTTCATGTATTTGCCAGGTCGACTACATTGGCATGACGGAACGGCAGCTGAAGTTTCGGATCTCGGAACACATCCCAGCATGGGTGAGGAAACATGTGATGCAGCTGCAAACTGATAACCATATGTGCACCCAGCAACCGCCACACAAACGACCGGCATCAGCGATCGCTCGTCATCTCCTGGGGAGACATCACCAGGTGGACCCCATGCAGGCATTCTCGGTTGTTTACGCAACTGATAAGCCCCGGTTGTTACGATATGCTGAGGCAGTTGCTCTGAAACGTTGGTGTCCCCCTCTGTGTATGCAGAAAGACTCCTTTGTTAGTTTATCACTCCCATGGTAACAATGAAATTGTTTGATTAGCGAACAGATCCACCGTGTGTTTCCCTAATATGTCTAGTTTCACAATTGACCTCTGTTTTCCGCTTTATAATCTCCTGTTCTGTAGTACGCACTTGATACTATGCAGAGAAATTTGCCAGGCCATAAATCGTGCGCATTTACGTTTTTGACTGCTCTACTAAAATTTGTTTCGGGAAAATGCTGCTTTACATTTCTGAAACGACGCTTCCCGAGTGGAACAATAATAATTATAACAAATCAGTATTCCTCTGAACTGAATGAGACAGACCCCATTCACTCCGTGTGTCAGCCAGAGCTTACTGATGATCAAAACTAATGTATACCCCACTGCGCAATCGTCTGTGAACCTAGTCACAAGCTTAACTTGACTTGCTAGCTGGTTATCACATACTCTCATGTTTCCCGATTAAAATGTGTCAATAAATATTTGTCTTTGTGATTGTATTCTACATGTGAAATAACTCATCTCACGATCGGCATATTGCCCAGGTAATCGTGTGGATTCTATCAACCAACGCCTAGCCAGGTTCGAAATTAAACATGTTAAGCTAAATAATTGAAACATGAAATGGAATGATAGTCTTGTGTATATCAAGTATTTGTCTGCTTTGATGACTGATGCAGCCAATAAGTGTCTTTGTTTATCAAGAAACTTGAGTTAATCTTTTATTTTTAATTTGGTTAGAAGGGTGTTAATGATTCCGCACCTCAAAAACATTTTTATTTGCTTGTTTGGTTGACAACAAAACTGTCATCCAGTTTCTACTGTAAAGATGCATCGTTTAAATTTATTTGCACCTGACTTTTTGATTTTCAATTTCCTAAGTGAACGGTTGGGCTTAGAAACTGGTTATAGCCTATCAAGACAATCTCGTATATAGACAACCATAGATATTGAATTGTATGTTAAACATTCAGAGTACAGTGAGCTCTATGACAATTTGGGTTAATAAACCCAACATTAATTCCGGATGGTTTAAGTAACCAAAAGTAAATTTGATGGTTTCCACTAGCTGCACGTTCGTAATTACAGAAGACCTACTAAATGAGTGCCTGTGATTTTTGTGGGTTTATTTCCTTGTGATGTCATCCAATTCAGTATCATGTACCTGACTCTGTTAACATGACTGATAACTTGGCCCAGATTGGAATGGTAGCTGTTATGTTGTGTTCTGCCTAAGACTGATCAATTTGATACGACAGTGGCAAACATCTGACGGATCACTTGTCGTCCAGACAACTTTGGGCGCGCGTTTACCGGAACAGCTTCGAAACTTTCCAAGGGTGTAAATGAGTAATCTATTTGGTGATGCAACAAGTTCTCATGTTTGACCTACATTTTCATCTACTCTTCAGAAGACTTCGGACTACAGCACTATGTTCCAACGATAGTAGTTTGGACAACTGAGCTTCGAGCTGAAGGTCTGAAATGCTGTACATCTACCTGGAGTATTTGTTGGTGGAGTTTGATTGCTATCGTTCTATATTTGAATTGCATATCAACTTAGGACACTTCTTTTCATACCGAGGCTATTCTTACTCGATCAGATCATTCAAGAAATGTTGCTCGAGTAATTCCGAAGCATTCAAATAACCAGCCTCTGTTTTGTCGAGAGTACATTGCTTCTTGTGTGCTTTTCAGCCGTGGACACAATTGGATCATATAGCAGTCAGCTACAGGTGATGCCACTCTGTTAAGAACTGTTGTGCCTTTTGGGGCAGTCACCTGGACTCGGACCATGTTGTTGTGCGTGCCCGTTTTGTTTTGTCATTTGCCCAGAGGACCTACGCTCTTAAATGCAAGGTACTTAACTGACATTCGAGCGATGAGGATGTACAGAACGCCTACCAAAAGGCGTTGGTGAAGAAGTTACCCAGTTCGAGTCAAATGAAGGATCCTAATGAACACTGGGAACAAATCGCCGATGCTATGAAGGCATGCGGCGAACAGGCATGTTCCGATGGGGCTGTTCAGTTGCGACAGCACTGGATTTCTATCACGTCGATAAACCTTATGAACAAGCGTCGCTCGATCCCACCTGGTTCTGAATATGATGACAACCGTCGAGAACTTAAACGCAAGCTGACTAAAAGCTTGCGCAAAGACCGTGAGCACCACTTGGTCGAACAATAGAAAGGGATGGAGGGAGTCGTCTTATCTGGAAATAGCAGAAGGCTATTTTCCCTGATCCTTGGTTGTACTGGCCGTCGAGTCGGTGTAAGTGAGACCATATGTGAAAAAGATGGTTCACTTATCACCAATCAATCGCGCCTACTTGAGAGATGGGCTGAACATTTTGAAGAACAGTTCAGCTAGCTTCAATCAGATCATGTGGACGATGGGACCCGATTGGTCAGTTATTGCGTTCCGGACGGCCCTCCGTCGGAAACAGAATTGGACCTGGAGCTCAAGTTATTGAAGCGTAATAAGGTTCTTGGACTAGATCTCTTCTCTCCTCTTTTCAAAGATGGTGGGGAGAGGTTGATGTCAGAACTGACAAGACTCCACCAGACGATTTGGGAGACTGAAGAGGTGCCTCGTGATTGGTGCTTATCAACGGTAATTTCTATTTTCAAAAGGGGGGCTCGAAGTTTATGTGACAACTACAGAGACATCAGTCTAGTGTCTGTTGCGTCCAAGTTACTCACTGACCTTATTTTACGTCGACTCACTAAGCCCAGAGAAAGTCAGATACGCGAAGAACAGGCAGGAATCTAATCCGGTCAGGGGTGCGTTGATCACATTTTAACCTTGCGACGGATTTTGGAACATCGGCACTGTTACAGATAGCCAACAGTCGTGGTCTTTTTGAGCCTAAAGGCTGCTTTTGATTCAGTTGCTCGTAACGTTCCCTGGAGCTGTCTTCTCCTCAAAGAAATACCACAGAAATACGTGAATCCGTTGAGATAATTTTATGCCCACTCTGCAAGCAGGGTGAGAGTTTATGGACAACTGTCTCGAACGTTCATCACTTCTAGTGGTTAATTTCAAGTTGAATATCACCCACAATTGATCGCAGCTGTTGCATTCTCATAGGCTTTCCTGTCGGCCCCTTTCGAAATGAGGCACTTTTCGAAAGGGGCCGACTGGAAAGTCTATGTGAATGCACAAGATGCGATCGATTGTGGATGACGTTCAACTTGAAATTAACCAAATCCCCAACTACTCTTCAGTAACTTCTAGTGGTGTTAGTCAGGGGTGTCCGATTTTCCCCTTCCTGTTCAACGTTGTCATGGGCGACATTCTGTAGGGTGCGTTTGAGAAATCTAGTGAACTTGAGTTGAGCTTCTTTCTGGCGCTAGAGTGACCTATCTGGAGTATGTGGACGACATTGTCTTACTTGGCCCCTCTGCTCAAGACATGCAGACCATGCTGAACAAGGTGAGTGACCGGGCTGATTTATATGGAATGCGTTTCACACCTTCAAAGTTCAAAGTGTTGTTTCAAGACCGGGCATTTCCACTCCTACTTTCCTCATTGCAGGTAATCCGCTTGAGACTGTGGACAGTTTCACATACTTGGGTAGCACTGTCTCGTCAGCCTGTAATATTGCTGATGAGATATCAGCGAGAGTAGCAAAGGCACGAATTGCCTTCGCCAAACTGCGTCATCTATGGCGTCGAAAAGACATTAGGTTATCGCTAAAAGGAAGAGTATATAATGCATGTGTACGTTCTGTTTTTCTCTCTGGTTCGGAAACGTGGCCAATTCACAAGGAAGATATCAACAAGCTTGCCGTGTTTGACCATCGCTGTCCCCGCCAATTTGTCCACATTAAGTGGATTGATCGCGTGAACAATGTGATCGTTCACCGGCGCGTATTCCGGAACGCTCGGGATGCGCGATCAATCGGTCAGCTACTCATGGCACATAGCTTGTGATGGTTGGGTCACGTACTTCGTATGCCACCTGGGCATTTAACGTACCGAGCATTATATAATGAGACCACCAACAGCTGGGTGAAACCATATGGTGATCAAGCAACAACACGGTCACGAAATACGAAGACCCTGACTGCTCCACTGAACAGAGTTGGTAGGTGTCGCCTGCCTAGCTGGAGTCCTCGTGATCACTCAAATCGCTGGTTAGAGACGCTATCCGAGATAGCGGTGTGTCGCAGTCAATGGCGTACCTGTATCTATACCATTTCTAGTTCTTCCGCCTAGTCTTCTTTAAATAATTTTCAAACTTCTTAGTGGCGTTTTCTTCTAGAATATTCACGTCACCGTTGAGGTAAGCGGCGGCCCGAGCCACAATACCTTCTGGTCAGGCTTATGGCTGTTATGATGATGGTGATGACATTGCATCTGCAGAACGTCTTCTAGGCGACTTCCAAAGTCATGAAATTTTTTGCCATAGTAGGACGTTTGATAAAATATCTAGCGAAATAATCTTCTTCACAAACCTGGAGGTGAAACTCTTGCAACACAAGTTACTTATCCATAGAAAGACCTCTGTCAAAGAAGTGACACAAATTTCAATTCAGTCAGAACAAACGGAGGGACAAACGTGGACAGTAAATCTGTCTCCCGCCCAGATCACTGATTCTTCAATATGATTTTATCTCTGACCAATAAAATATCGCCGTTGATTTCTACTTTTCGTTACACATGTATTGCCGTGGTAAGGGATTTTCAAAAACGTAAATATTCTAGGTCTTTTTTCTACTAGTTCTCATGCATTATCAGAAACTGTGCCATTTGTTGACATAGCTGTGTTCAACTTTATACAGGTGTTTCTTTTTTTGACACAATGAAAAATATTGCGTCGGTACACAGATGTACTACCACAATCTTAAGGAGTTTCAGTATGTTGTAAACCCTCCAAAACGGTACACTGGTTCGATCTCGGTATAGTGGTACGCTCGATAAAATCGGATTCTCGTCCCGGTAATAATTCACACGAAAATCTCGGTCCCGAATAATACCGCGACTGTTCCCGTAATCGCTCCCAAGGCAAACCAAAAGACGCGTTCAAAACAGGAAGCTTTGTTCCGCCACAAAACGTGTGCGGGGTAGGACGACAAGTACAAGTTATTTATAGGGCACGTCATGAACACACATCCCCCCATCATGATAAACAATTAGGACCACACATGTGTATAGCGGTATAAAAAAGTCTCAACCGATTTTGAACAGTTCTGCTGGTTCGGACTGAGTCGAGTGATTTTTTTCTTCGCTTTCACGACGGAGGCGTCCTTGGGCCGGTCACATGTTGGGGCGCCCTAACACAGTATTCATACGTTTTACTGAGTTTAGTAAAGCCGATGAGAAATCAAATGCTAGTTTAATTTGTTTGTGACGTATTTTTCCAGGAATAGTTTGTCAACCCTTTCGTAGATAAGGAAGGTGCAATCAGAAAAAAGTTGCGTACGTTTTGTGACGACTTCTCAGTAATTTATCGCAGTCCAGTAAATGCGTAGAAAGGATATCTTTCAACAGGGTATTTCAAATAGTTGTAGGTTTGACGAGAAAATGGCTGACCTCTATAGTCCATTAAAAGCATTCCCCATCAAAATAGATGGAATGTGAGGAGTTGGCAGTGCCAAAATCTTTTCACTCATAAGTCTCTTTAGCTTATTCCGCGTCTGAAATCTATCATTGCCTAGGCCAAATAAGCCGTACGGTTGTGTCCTTTTGGGTCAGTGTAACACAGCTCATTTTGTCACGTCTCAGGTGATTGGCACAAATATATACAGTTGTAGCTATCCCTATACTGGGAGCCTTAATCAGCCAAACGTCTTCTGAATAGATGGATACGTTCCAAGTAGTTTAGGACAGATTAGAAGATTGTTAATAATGATGTGTCAACAGCGAAACCCAATTTCTTTATTGTCGACAGCTTGTTTGAAACTGGACCTAAAGATAACGTATACGAAACTTCCTGTGTGTTATTCAGGAACACAGAAGACGTCATCACAATTAATCAAAATGTTGTCATTTAAGCGCATCTATCTTCTCTTTGTATTTAATAACACATCTTTTGAACGTTGTAACTGTACCGCGATGTAGGTGAGGATTCGAACTGTAGACATAGGCAATTTAATCCGTTTTATCGCTGAGTGAATCATTTAGTGAATGTGCGAGACGGTGCACCAAGGCCAATATCAGCTACCACTAGTCACCTCTTGGCGAATCTTCAGCACACGGATTCCGCCTAAGTTTTCACATAAACGACAAAGCAGTTACTGCCAAATGGTTACAATTAGACTTAGGCTGCCGATTCCGAACTGTATGAAATACCTGTTTTACAGTTTAGCCCTATTAAGGTTAGGATGATTCGTGGTCCATCGGTGAATGACAAAGCGTGTATCCTATGAATTCGCTTCCATTTTTTGTTCGCCTTGATTACTTAAGGACAAAGCCAACGATACTCAATCAACAATCGTGCAGTTAAAATTCTGACCCCAGTTAAAGCGGCCGCTTCTGTAACTTTATACGTTACATCAGCTTAAATGGGAAGGTAATTCTTAATGTTTTGTATCACCCTATTTTAGTCGAACGTGAACATCAGAAAAATGTAACTCAGCCATTGATCGTGCTCAACGACTCTTTTGATTTTACCGTTCATTTTCCAATCAGAAGTTGCTGATTCCTATCGGCTGTTTCTTATATTTGTGTATGGCTGATTTTGATAATCTTGTAGCTTGGTGTGCGCTTTATATAAGCATGTATATTTATGTGCATACGACTGTAAGAAACTAGAGGCGTTTTTACATTGCATCATTTAAATCAAGGCGTTGTCAGAAACACATAGTATATGCTGTTTGTTTTATCCCAAATTTTGCCTCAGCAATCTGTTAATAATATACAATTTTCGGCTATAATGCCCAGATGCTTTTGCATTTTTAAACGAAAAGCAGTAGGAGACGCTTTTAAAGCGAATTCTGCTAGATTCACTCCCACAATACGTTCGTTCTCACATAAATAGGGTAATTGCAATCTCTTGCGCCAATTGAAATAATGGTTGGATAATTACAGTTCCCTGTACGTTTGCAAATTTCGACTGGTGTTACCTTATGCAGACAACAGACATTTAGTCTGCTTAGCACAAAATTGACTGGCTGGTCAGCGTCAACCTTTCGAAGGAAAACCAACACAAACGCAGTTTGTTCGATTGACCACCCGTGAAATCGTGGTTTAAACCTTGCTGATTCCCAGCAGCACCGCGAACGCCGTGAAATCGATATCAAGACCGTCGGATAAGCGGAAGTTTGTAGTTCAAGCACTTATCCTTCAGACCACGCGGTTGTTGACAACGGAGTTGGAAAAAGGTATGTGAATTGGTTTCCTTAGCTGTTGTGCTGTTGAGTGTTTGGACTACGGTCTACAGATTGTTCGCACGTCATGGGCTCCATTCTCTGGCGTGCATGTTGCTGATGAGACCCAACTAATTCGAAACATCTGTCCACTACTTCGTTGGTGGTCTCTGGGATCAAATGTCTGCAAAACCATTTCTCAATCTTGACTGAAGCTATGCCGGTTTCTTGTTCATTTGCAGGTGAACCACAAAGTGGCTGATCGATTTCGGCCTATGATTGAAAGGGAGCATAACAGCTGAGGAAATTAAAATTAACGTACTTTGCCGCTTCTGTCTCAATGCATACTGCGTTGTATAGCACCAATGTAATAAACGTCGTTATGACAATAGAGTCAGTGTGCTGAAGATTACGGTTCCTCTACATATGTTTCTTAGTACAGAATAGACTGACTGTAGTAAACGTCACCATGGCAAAAGTTTCAACGAAACAAACAAATTAGCTACCTTAATCTATTTTTGTGTTCGTTGTAGCCGAAGACAATGGGTAACTACATCCCAATCCATTTTATTTCATCCAGGTTCTGCAATCTTACTCCGAAGTGATTTCCCCTCTTCATCGTGTTTACTAGTTCCTACGACAAAGCATATTCGGTTTCCACATTCAACAGAGACAGAAAAGCTATCAACCTGAATGGAAGTGGTTTAAAACGATGGTTGTGTCTTCGACGTACTAACGTATTACGAAGGTATTCAAGTAGAACATGAACATTGTGAAGTTGTGAAGATACTAAGCAGAAAAAACTGTTTTCCCTGGTGATTATGCTTAGTATGTTGGAATTTGACATTCGCACAGCAGTTCTGTTAGAAACATGGTCTCATACAGTCTTCGAACCGTCCTTAATCTTCACAATTTTTGTGGTGGTATCCGTTTTTGGTCTAACCATTTTATGTTTACGTCATATTAGACGAATTCCACTCGTTCTTCATGGACGATTGAACAACTATCAGCACGTTGTGCGTGGCGCATCTTGAATACCGGTTCCTAAATCACGTCGTCGAACCTTACCCACAAACCTGGAACACTTGAAATTGAATTGCCTTTTGCTTATCTGCTTAGGAATACATCAATTGAAAAGGCTAAGTGAACGATTAATTTATAATTGACCAAGAGGTCGAACAGGAACTTACTCCATTCATCCTGTAGATAATAAACAAGCGATAAGCAGCTCGCATTAGGGAAACAGAGTGCCCACAGACCCATTTCGTACGGCCGCCTGACTATTTTCAGAGGGGAAGATAAAAACGAATCACCTGTAGTCATGTTA
>JTDE01004691.1:2398-25880 GCA_014338405.1 Paragonimus skrjabini miyazakii | reverse complement strand
CAATAGTTTATTGAATTGCTTAAATTCGTGTGTTATGTCGGGCGAATTATTGCCATCCTGCATGTTTTCAAAACTTTCGTCTGCCCTCGATAAACAATGCTGTTAAGTGAGTTTTAAAAAATAAGCGGTGTGTCACATAAATAGACACACATTCAAGGACAACAAAAGGACGCATAGTTTCCATTTGAACGCCTGTTGTTAGCGTTATGCCCAAAGGACCAACGCCCTCAGCAAGCTACCGATCCGCCTGCACTATATAAACTATCTTAGATTGAAACCGCATCCTCAGCTAGATATAAAAACGGTAATCAGTATTGCAGAAATAGTTGTGAAAGTTTTCCGAGTAACATAACGAAAAGTTAATTTGAGAACCTACAGGCCTGCTAGTAGATGAATAGACTATCAGTAGTCCGACTGCGAATTAACACAAATACAACAATCAGACGTGCTCAGACTTGAATATTCTATTGTGAGATCAAACTAAGTAAGAGCAAACAACAAACCTCTGCAATTGTAGTAGAATACAAGCGATTTAAACTTAATCTTCAAAACGTTTAGACGAATAAGAATGTGATCCACGATTGGTGAATAAATTCCATTTACCACATTTAACACTCCGGTACGACCTTCCTCCAAAAGCCTTGCCCAGCTCGTTTTGTCGCTCGTACAACAATAATTCGGTCGCAGTACAGAAAACAGAAGATGCGCGTAACAATTATATATCGGCGGTTGACCTTGTGGTTGTCTAACAGAGGGCAGAAGGTTCCTAAATGAAAAGTTGGAGCCGGATAGGAACATGTCAAACGCATTTGTGTTGCGGTATTTTTCTCGATGAGTACAAGTGACTGGTCTTTAGGACCACTGTCTTTTGACACTACAAAAGTCACGCTGTAGTATATTAACCCATACAGGTTGCTCTAATGGGAAGACGTTGAAGTGCCATCCATTCGTGCTCCAATTTTCCCATTAGAAATTGCTTTGACCGTGTACACCCTCTCTTACAAGCCAAAGGTTTAACCAGTTCTGTGCGTTGAAGAAGATCGACCAGTGTGTAAACCCTATGGGCATTTCCATATAGGGACAAATTCTGGCAAGTTTCCTTACCTTTCTCCTTTCAGGATTGACCAACGTGAAACTACAGCTATGGTGTGGGTTCACTATTCATTCAAGGTGATTACGTAGACCGGCAGATAAATTTCCAAGTGCCAAGTTCAGCTGTTGATGCCTATATGTGTGACGTGGCACCAAAACCATACAGAGACCCCACTCGACTAAAACTAATTTGTTTAATATTAGAACTGACTACTTGGAATAGTTTCGGATGGTTCCTTCGGACGGTTCCTTTTTTAAAAACTAAAATAACGATTATCCCGTGAACAAAGCTTCAGCAAACACTTTCCAACTGTCCTGCTTGGTTTCTCACTAGAACAAAAATTATCGTCAGTCCGTCAGTTCAAGCATACTTGCTCTATAAGCGACACACAGATATACATAGGGGGTTTCGCATCGTGTACTGCGCCCGAGCCACTGTGCCGCGGAAGATCAAGTGACGTACTGTGTCCGCATCCAAGGCGGTCACAAACCGATCACGCCACCCTGAATTGTACATTCAGTAACAGTAGACCCAAACGCTGAAGCCTCTGTGGCCGAACACAGCCATCTAACCTGTGAACCACTTTATCTGTGTCCCGCTGACAAACCTCCATTAGCCCTGACTGTTGAAAAACTGTTAGTCTGTTTATCTTACTACAATGGCGTCCTGACAGTCGTTCTTTCAAGCAACTTCTCCCTTGCTTGCTGTTTTGTTCGGTGACTTTCCAAACACAATATATATGTATATATTACACATAAGTGTAGCAAATGAAATTGATAATTCGGTAAGTCTGCTCGCTGAAACCGCGCTTTTCTTGCTGTCCACATGGATCTTCTTTTAACTGTTACCTCTCAGCCATATTCAGTAAAATTGAAGCTATTTTATTTCGTTGTTTCAATGTTTTGGTGTGGAACATCCCTCTAATTTTCGTGGCTATCCTCTGATCAGTGACATCAATCTCGTTGATTTACATTTTCACTTGGTTAACTTCTCATCGTTGCCTTTAGACTCATTTAGTGCAAACAAACCATCCAGCCATACCAAATGAAGAACCAAACAACTTCAAGCGATGACCTTACATAATGGTTCTCAAGGGAGCTGTATTGCATTCATGAGTCTGATAAACTTTGTAGTTCACCGAGAATGGCCCCCGCTGGTTTACCAAAAACGCAATTTTTATTCGTAATATATTATTCGGGTTACCAGCCAATTTTGCATTATTCACTTTTCGTATAAACAAATAAATTTGACTGCTGCAACTTCTGCGATGAAGTGTTTTAACAAAAACAATCATTCGAAACAGTTCGTTCCCTTCAAAAGTTTGCACAAAACCGTTAGAACACGAAAACTGGTAGATGCAATCATTTCGTATTGACTCGTCAGTACCAACTTTACAGTAATATGGAACGGTTTTTGTTGCAACTGAATCTATGGCTTACTAGCGCGTATACGGAACGGAATAACAGTCAATGAAACGGCGGATGACAGAACGACGGATAAAAGTAATGAACGACGGAGTACGGAGTATAGGCGTTCAGGAAGTCTCTTCCTATCCAGCTCATCCATCCGAGGCTACCGCATGAATACACGGAAAAGACTGGTCCTCAAACAGAGCTTCTTTATGTCGCTCAGCCCGAATACCACATGGTCACAAACCGTTCGTACTTATAGAGTTTACGAATACCATCAAAACGCAGCCAAAAAGAATGGACGAGACAAAAATCCAGGCAGTGTCGAGTATGCGTGTAGTCGGGATGACCACAACAGTTGTCACGATGGCGAGAACGCTCGTGAAGACCGGAGTAGTACACGACTATGGCAATGGTGAAGGTTGCTGACAATGTACTTTGTTAATCTCCCTGTCACACAACTTTTCGAGGAACTGGCGACTTCACCGACAGTTTTTATTACAGAACATTCAGGAGGATGGGTAGGATAGTCGCCCCGTGGGTTAGGAAGTGTCACTAAGTCCAGGAGAGTGTCAAGTTCACGAGCAATTGTTTCTGAGCGCACAGGGTCTGTTCCAGTCGACTGGTTGCGACAGCCTCAGAAAACACCAAGAATCTTGAATGGGAATGACGTAATAGAATTCTGATTACACAGTCTGGATCGACGACGTGACCAGTGATCAAGACGCGTCTTGCGACTACGGACGCTGGCTGCTTGTGTGTTTCAACGAAATCGCCATTTTTCGGTAATGTGGAGTTCTGCACTCATTCAGGCAAATGTTCCCTCATTCTAGAGATCAAGCACCTCTCGATTCTGACAACTTAACATGTTTGTAGTTACACATAAACTGCAAGATGCAATGTGAAATGGCACCGACGGGCTAATCTCCTCTGATTGAAAAGAGAGGCAGTTTCTGGGTCCGAGCTAACACAAACAGTTCCGCCGCGTTAAATTTCATTTTAATTGAATTCACTAGCTTTTGAGTTGTTTGATGCATGTCACAATCACCTTCAAATACAAATCCACATAAACCTTTTTTGTTCTCACTGTAACCACCTGTTCGAATGATGATTTCTGTCTACGATTCCTAAATGCTCGATATAAAAAAAACCATCTCCTATTATTGTAAATTTGGTACTGACTCGTAAATAATCACTCATTCAACGCAAAAATTCCTACCTTGACAAATTTCAACAGTTGGGGGCTCCTTAAACACCCTTCAACCATTTATGTATTTTACAAGTGTAAACCGACTTCAGGTACACGAGGAAACAAAAAAGTCAAGAGACGTAATTAGTTAAGATAACATCAGCAGTCCACAGGCAACCACGTATAATTTAGCTACAGTACGGGCAAAATCATACCCATCAATCACCGACGCTTTGCTAACTGTCATTTGCACAGTTATAACCGTAAGATATGTGTACGCAGACAAGATCATGGAATACCAGTAGCAGACGAGTTATGTCAGTGCAACTGTGGCAAACAGCGCAAACTTCGTTGGGACTCTTAGGACAAATCTGTGGACGGTTTCCACTCAAATCTTTCTTCACAGTACACAGCTACACCGAGTGACCCCAAATTTCTATAAAAGTAAAAGTTCCTTGTTACTATTTGGGAGGCAGATTGTCTCCTAATGAGAAGATACGAGGGCAGAGCATTAGGCAATTTGTGAAATTCAAGGTGGACATACACTCAAGAAGGCCAGAAGGAACGGAATAAATCTTAACGAACTACAGGCATCAGAAGCTTTGTGTAATACTAACTTTCACAAATTTTATTACTCCTGATCATCTACTAGACACCAACGTTGGCTACTACCGACCGTTTCAACTTGAATTTTAAATTTTTTATCGATTGACATTCTTCTCAGCAGGAGTCTATTCACTCTGAAACGCACTGCCCAATTATATGATCGCAGATTACTCGATTCAAACTGTTGGAACTGCACTCGACTTGCACGTATGTTAAATGTAAATTGAACATCAGTGAAAGTTAATTAGCTCAGAGTTCTCCTGATCACCTCCTTAGCGTGCCATGAAAGGTAACCAGACAAATTCACCTGTTCTTATGTCTCCGGCTGTTTCTCTTGTTAACTCACTACGAGTGCTAAAGTGTATATACTACTTCATCAAGTTTGAATGTTATTTGATGGTGTTTAGCTTCACATTCAATGTTTTGCCGAAATTTGTGGGCGTTTTCATCGTGAACCGCCTAACGAAAGTTTACTAGCTGATATAGACAAAAACGAGAAAGCATACACATTCCCGTTTACACTTACGAGCTCGTAAATCGACCACCACTTCCTTTATCTGTCGCGCTAGCCACCATTTAGATAGCACATAGTTGAGTAAGTTGCTGGATACAAAAGACTTTAGGAGATTTAACGTGATAGTTTCAACTTGATTATTCAGTTATTTGATGTTGGTAAACTAGTTGGGTAAAGAAACGTGGTTTATTGCTACTAGCAAAACTAAACTTACCGTCTCCAACCCATTTCCATGCAGGACTTCCTAAGCCAAATATGGTTATACCAATACCGAAAATGGCTAGACAAAAACCCCAGCTTCGCGTTCTAATGAATAACTCATGCTCATGGTAGTCCGTCAGTAATTGCCATTGTTGTGGTGTTAAGTGTACTGATCGATACTGGCTGTTGTGATTTGATGATTGTCTTTTATGTTCCTGTTCCGTTCCATCTAATCCGGTTCGTGACGGATCTGTGTTGGCTACGGTAGCCTGTAACGCGATTTGAAACAGGCGCGACGTATTTTGAGGGTTCAACGGATTGTTGGAAACTGAACGAACTTTTGACATAGCTGAATTCTCACTGAAACACATTGCATACGAACCCGTCCCGCGAACTGAATGAGCCATCTGTAAGGTATGAGAGAATAATAAATCTGTCACTGCTAATTGAGAACACTTATGAGAGGAAAACTGCAATGTGCTGGCTCACCTCGTTGTGAGTCCAACCGCAAGTTTGAAATTGAGGTACTGATTGTCAGCAAGTATAAACCTTTTAGATATATTCACCCACTTGAACGGATGTTGGCTTATTATTTCAAAAATGTATGCTTCATGCCCAAAGAAAGACAAACGACAGGTGAACATAAAATGCATTGCGCCAATATATGTGACCTCAGTGTATTGGCAAATGTAGAGAGGATGAGCATAATGCTTCTACGATCTTATGGCGCCGTTTTAATTTAATGTTCAAGATTAGTAACACTCGGATCGACCAACAAAGAAGTCGCACGCATTAGTAAAAATCTTTTAACAGAAAGTAAGTTATCGTTTGGTCAGCGGTCCTATAATACCTAGCGCTTATTATATAACTGAGGAGCCAGTGTTACGCACGATACCTGTCAACGTAATTTCAGCAGCAGTCTAATTTCGGCAAGGAAATCTTAGGTGGCTTCAATCCAAATTCTAGGTTTCGTCGAGTCGTAAAACAATCTTCCGCAGCCAAGTAACATGCACGTTTTCAGTCCAGCCGGAAAACCACTCCACCCTAATTCATTTCAAACATTGTGTTTAAGTATTTCAAACAACCCCTTTTTGTTTAAACAATTAGCTCTTAGACTGTTCGGTCTAGTCACAAGATGAATTTTTGAATGTCCCAAACTAGAATGACCAATTCTATCACTGTTACCTGTGCATGTTAGGTACATGTCTTTCTGTGATGCACAAAATTTGGCATGGACAGTCAGTTTGTTTGGCCGGATTTTTCGGCAAGTTTGATAGGAACTCATTAATACGAAATCCTTTTACGCTGTTCTCAAGCTCGTGTACATCGTTTCGTCACTTTTTTGGAAAGGGTGGCACAGGCGACAGGAATTATGTTGTCTTTTTGAATCGCAACCAAATTCAGCTGCTAAGCTGAATATATTGACAGTTCAATACACTTAGCAAACGAGAGATCCACAAAGATCTACGATTATGCTTGGATGCAGGCTGTAAGCTGGTTATCTACAAACTACACATTTGTGAAACGCAGTCGTGTTATTCATACGTGGGACTTAACCTTTGCCGTTGTCCCGTTATGAGATAGTAGTACCTTGTGTTTTTGTTTCACTGGATGACAGTATAAACTCAATGGCGTTATAATATTGGTCGTCGCAATTCGGTTTAAATCCAAGAATGCTAGTTCATTCTGACAAACCTATAGAGAATATACCTCAATGCACCGGGTGTCATTAACTCGCTTGTGATAAACAATTATTGCGACTCTAATTTTGTTGTGGGAGGTTTACTATCATTGCTGTTTAGGACTCAAACTTAATGAGTATTCTGTCCCGAACTTGACTGACGACCAGCGCAAACGACAAAGTGGATGCTACCAAGGCAACCTACCAAATTTGCTGTTCTTGCCCACGTTAATTACGATTCCTCGCCAAAACTACCAACTGTTTAATCATTTATTTACGTTGGCAATACAACTACTAAGTATCATGTCAATTTTGTGTTACGATTTTTAACGTAGATTACATTCCGAAACTATTCATATATGTAACAACAAATAGCAAATATAGCTAGATTAAATTGTCATATTTTTATCTGAAGATGAGTTTGAGTAGATTGAGTCGGGCTACATTTTTTGTGGGTGTCAAGCAAACTGCAGCGAAATAAGACTGAACAAAATTGTCTACTGAAAAACTATACTTAACTTGTCGAATTCTGATGAGTAGCCTAGAAACTAATCTCAAACAGTCGTAACTGTATGTTCGGATACGATTATTCTATCACGTCTGGTTCGGAGACGGTTAAGTGGATGTCGTTAGCCAGGTAAGTTAATTGCGAATTATGAAGTGGGGTCCCTGTTGTGATGAAGAACCGCATGGCATACGCGACTTAAACATAAATACGAGACAATCACTCAGCCTTAGAATGACCAGTTGATAAACTGTGGGCAAGCCTGAGTGATGTTCAACATATAGTGCTTCAACAGTATCCCTCGACGTTCTGGAGTTGGACTGGAACGGTTTTAATCTCTGGAGAATATCATGTCAAAGTGTACGCAAGTTAGTGTGGAAAGTTGATGAAGCCAAACATTAAGTCAGATGAGTGACAGAGATATTCGACCATTTTGAGATGGGCTTAGGGTTAACTGGATTGAATAGCGTTCACTTACGTAATGGTTTCTTGCTTAAAATAAGTTAAAGTCACATTCAAGAATCCCGAAGCCGATTTAAAACGGAACCCACACATGACGGGGATGGAATCTCATTTGCTTTGTGTACATAATCATACTAAATCAATTCAGCCTCAGTTGTAGGTAGAAGATGCTTCCATATCCCAGTGACTGCGGTAACCATCGTGAGTGATTACCGTATAACCGTCTTTGATGTACGTTAACTCTCTAAATGTAGGTCAACAAACAATGAACTTCACAAATGTGAAGAAGAACGTTTCAACGAAATCAGAAGTCCGTATTTCTACAGATAACTGCTAAAGGCGCAATTTATACATTATTAGCTTGGCCGTTTCGTCGTTGTACACAAAACAGTTGGAGTGACTGTGCTCCAAAAAACACAATGTTAAAATGTTTGTGGTTTTGAGATGTCACCTTTTGGAAAAACTGAGTAAATTGTCATGGTTGGAGTTGCCAATTAAGGAAAGGAATTTGGCAGTTGTGGGTTGAACTGTACATTACTGGTTAGCCTTTTATCGGAAGGCACATAGGATCATGACATCCTTTGGAAACCTTTTAACAATACACTGTAACAACAAAGTACACGGTGACGATGTAAGCGGTAAGACTGGGTTGTTCAAGAAATATGGATTCCAACAAGAGGGTTTTTGTTTGGTGTGGAATTCAACAACAGGCACGCAAATTAAGTCCAGCACTTTTCTTATCGCTTAACTGGTATAGTTGTGCACGGTAAGCGTATGAAATGCGTGTTCTGTCGTTGTGACTGTGCAGACTGCAAAGACATTTTTATTAAGCTTCCGTGATAAGGACGACGAATGGTAAGTCAAACGTAAGGTATTCAAGATATCAAGGTAAAATGAGCCATTTCAAGAATGTTTGCGGCAGTATTTGACAAATATTAAATACCATTGTAGGACCACCATTTTACTGCGTCTTCAGCCTCTAACCCGCCATAAGTGGCTGTCACATTGAGTCGCGACTGAGTTTGGTAATGGCAAACTGAGAAAACTAGAAGGATACAGTCACGGCGACAGAGGACAATCCTGTAATCGTGTAATTGATGAGGAAACATTGTTACATCTCAGCCAATCAGAGCCCAGTAATACTGAGTGCTGGTTGAAACTCAATAGTAAAAATCAGGGTTTTGGCTGGACTCGAACTAGCGGCGGAAACTGCATGCCCAAACGCGGCAAGCGTTCTACCAGCTGAGCTAAGAAACCAAACCAGGAGCTCAGGAATTTCACACTTGGGCTCGGTTACCCACCCGTCCCACTGTTTCATGCAGAATCCACCAACCGGTTTACGGGATCGGCTGCCTCGACAAGAGTTCTCGAACAGTTCACGATGAAATTCATCAAAGCCATTGTTGAGCGTAGAAATTGTATTACTGGTGGGTAGTTTGGCGGACCTGATGATTTAAGAGAGACTCGATTATGAAAAGACAAGGCTTCGGCTGGATTCAAACCGGGGACATTAACAATATGCCCAAATGTGTCAGGCGTTCTACCAGCATCAAAGCATGATTCTCAGAAAGCGGATCAGTAAAGGACAAACGACAGTGACACTAGCTACTAGACACGGTCGCAAATTGACCAGCCGTCAATGGACCATTCCATTCATCAGTTTCAGAAACAAATGAGAAAGAGGTGATGGACTGAAGGGTTAACGATGATGATACACATGTCTGTTTAGTTGGGGTGGTAACAAAATCTGGGTACAAGATTAATAAAGGTAACATCTGCCGACAGTTAAACACGCAACCCAGACAATTTGAAGTAAGTCGGAAGGATTAGGGTAACATGCTAATTGCAATGAATAAAGTAGACTGAATGATAGGGGTAGTTATAGAAAGTATACAGCTCAAAAATAAGAATACCTTACTGTGGCACCTGGCACAAGGTCAAGGTTTTTAACTATTGATTTCAAGTAACATGGACTACAGACAAGTACTAACAAAATGTAAATTTTAATGATTTGTCCCTATTGCTAGGAATCTTGCTGAAAACGTCTATTCTGCTGTCAATGCTAGGATCAACAGTGGACGTGACACTTACTACTAATCATTATAATCCTCAGCGTACAGAAAATTATGTGATTCTAACTCAGCTGAGACGTCCTGGTCGTAGAATCATCAATTAGAGTTTAAAAGAGGATTACCCTGCATCATCTCACGGCGAGTCGGTAATAAGAAATATTTGCAGCCAAATGTTGCTGATGGCTTAGCTATGATAACTCGAGCGTGTATAACCTTTCCTGAATGGCGCAACGGTTGATTCGATGATAGGGGGCCAATATTCAAATCACGGCAGTGGCAATGATGTACAAAACTGACGAGCTCTTTCTAGTATGAAACGCGTTTAGTGCTTCTTTTTAAAATAAAGGTTGCAGCTTTAATCTGAAGGTGAACGTTGAAATCAGCTTTGGATGAAGTTCAATTTATCGCGACCAACTCTTGGACTACTTATCAATTGTATCAAATAGTCTGCGTATTTAAACTCCAGTGATCAGAAAGACACGTTGTTCGGTTGTTGTCTTATTCAAGTGATTGTTATAGGATGAGGGTGTAACTAGTAATCCGTGCAACAGCTCCAGACTGTTTGAAATGCATTTATGTACAAGTGTCAAATTTCAAAGTGGCCGTCCGGCGTTCAACATTCGAAACATGTATATGTGTGTAAGTTTAAACTGAGACATGGTTCGAACGGTTTTTTATGTTGCAAGCGTTTAGCCCTCTGAGAAATATGTATATTTTTATGGAACTAAACATCCGAGAGTTTTGGTAAGCACCTCCAAAGAAGTAAAACTACTCGTATAAGTAAGGATAACATACTGCCTACCCTTTCCATTTTATGTTCTCTCAATATAACTTTGGCTTGTCATGATGCCAATTTAACATACGCAAAGGGGGTCTGAATTTTAACCGTGAATCTAGTCGATTAGTTTATGTCCACATAAGCAGGCTAACACACATGGATTGGTAAGCTCTTGCGAAGTCAGAGGACACGGACACACAGATTGTAGTGAGAAACTAAGCTAGTCCACATGTATTCAGTTACCGGTGTGAAAGGAGAGCATGCTAGCACGTACGCTGTGGGCGGTGAATGCGTGGGTGTGTTCTTACTATGTAGAACTTGCACGGACAACATCTCTGGCACATCGGTTGTCTGCCTGATGGTAGACAGGCGATCCACTCAGACTGGCAAAGGCTTCGGTCGTCCACGTCGTCGTCGGAACGACCAGGTCAGTTGGGCAAGCCCTGTCCTGGATGCTAGGATGAATAGGGCTGACGGATGCGATTACGAATGTCTTCAAGACTGAAGCACTCAGTATACTCGTTCCGTCGCAGTCTTCAAGCCTTGGGGAATAGTGTCTGGGTTAGGTGGCAGACCACTGCAGTCCGCTCCCATTTTAGATGATCTGGGCGCAATTCGGACAAGACAACCTGCCTTATGTGTGTAGCGTAAGCATCTGGTGGCTAATATGCTAACAGAGCAGTGTGACTGAGGATGAACTATCTGCAAATGCCCGCATTCCAGTATCATGGCTGATCGAGATAAGTGTGGAAACTTAGAGTGGTTGACTAGATATGAAAATGGGTCAACCAACAATTCCCGATAGAAACCAACTACTGGCATCATAACACCTATCCGCTTTGTTTCGCCAATATTTTCTGAGAGACATCTGCTGAATAATCGAAATACCCACCAGTTCTAATTAGTTTCAGGTTCCTCTGCCATGTTGTGTCTACTCCATATAGGCTTTTATGAACAACGCTATACGCCCCATACATGTGCAGGTTACCGCTGTGGGGTCTGACATTAACTTCCTACCCAGAAACGCATATTTGTTCAATCTTTCTTCTACATAAATCAATAACCCAAAGCCCATATAATGGACAACCCGACATGTTGTGTGTTCATTCACCCAGCCGAAGTGTCATGAGGCAAAAACGTGGAAGACTCAGGGATTGTTTAGTCGGGAAATTAATACATGGAGTATATGCTTCAATACCACAACAAACAAAAACATTCATTTGCATATAACACATCCAAGAACGTCACAGTTGCGATGGCTGTCAATGGCAAGCTTATTCATGGCAAACGTCACTTCTGGCCACGGCGCACTCCAGTGTTTCTTCTTGTTTTTCCCCCCGGTTTCTTCAATACCGAAATACATGCTCACGCCTGCATACTATTCAGAAGACCATAAATTAAGTTGATATTAAAAATTTCAGTGTTATTGGCTAAGTTACAGCTTTCTACACTTAAGATTCTCATGGAGGCAGCTGTAGATATCAACAAATCTATCTCACCAATCTCCATCGCGACGGTGATGGTTTGTCTGATTGTTTACAACATCCGCCGTTAAGTTTCCTCATGACTGACATAATATTCACCTGGTATCCTTTTTCCTCAATCAGCAGTGGTTGAAGAAAACAAGGAAACAAGGGTCACATAACTGACTATAACACAACGAGGTTTTCTGACACATTCCATCAAAAATGGCTCACATATCAAAGTAACTTATCGACTCTAGCTATGTACTATGGCAGTTAGCCTCACGGATCATGAATTTAGTGACAGTGTACGACGATGCTCTCTTTCGTGCTCTTTTTCACACACCTGAATAATAAGCCCGTTGCCACTTGCCACACGGTGCCGACACTTCGAGTGGACAATGATGAATTTCGGTCATTCATCAAACCATCATTTCTCATTTGCTGCTACAGGTAACTATCACTCGTTTCATCCGCTGTACCCTATTTGCGAGCCAATTCGTACCTAATATGTTGGTCGCCTTTTTTTGTTGAGCCAAGTCAGTTATACGCTTCGTCCCCAAGAGGTAAACATTCAGCTTTTCACAACCCCTTACCCTCAACAACTTTGAATAAATTAACTAAGTCTGCTTGATTCACGAACTGACAATAATGATAATATTCACAGAACTTTAAAAAGATCTGTTGATGCAATATCATACCTACAGTTCAGGCAGTTTGTGACTGTCATGCTCTCAACCAACAGAACTTGGTGTGACATTTTGGTATTCTTCACGATTTCACTTACAGTATCCGCTGAATAATGGAGCTGGCTACCAGTTAGAGTTGGTTTAGGCTCTTCAACATTGTCACTCCCTACTGATCTGTCCTGTGAAAGTTGATGTGAACGGCACTAGACTTAAGTTAAATGCCTCCAGGAACGTCTTCTGAGTGCAGGAATCAGTGTTGGGCAATAGGACACTAATGACACTGGCAACAGTCAACTCTCGGAATCCCACAACTTTAGGTGGAGTTACTGGTTGGAGTCGGTCAGATGCGTAGAACACAAGCATTTAATAGTTTCCATTTCACAGGAGATCCTGTGGCCGACAATATCACAACATAGCACAAATCTTCTGTCAAAACTGTTCATTGCAGTTTAATTATGCGTGATCTTTCGTTCAAACCCTGTGATCACGTCAAAACTAAGATGCGACTGTCTGATACAGTACGCGAACATCATCCGGCGTAGTTGAACAGCGGTGCGAGGAAAGTTTTTTCAAGCGCGTTTATTGTTCATTCGGTCAACTCTAGTCAGTAATTCGATCGAAATTTATGAAGCTCCGAATGCTGACTGTTGCCATGGCCGTTACTATCCGATTGTGCAATATTGATTTGTACGTTAAGAATAAGTTCAAGAGGACATACTCACCCAATCACATACAAGTTGGGATAATCATTGCGTAACAGCTAGCAACGGCGAAATTATTAACCGATTTTTCCACTTCCACCTTGTAGTTTTCATGTCTAGTGTTTTGTAACTAGCCTGACTAACAAACACAGGAAACAAGTTTTCTGTTTCGTTGTTCAGACCTAGTTTGACCGAGTGTCAAGCATTTGGCGGAGCAACGTACATAACATGATTGCGCTCATTAAATAAGGTTCATTATAATCATTATGAAAATGCCCAAACACATTTGATTCCCCAATGAGATGGACATCGCAACTAGGATCAAGCAACAAACAGCTGACGTTTCTGAATGATCTGATCGACCGGTTACAAAGGCGTTGAGTAGCAACAAATTTGACAAGGTTTATATGAGGATAGCAAACTCAAATAACCACATGCTATTACAGCTGGCTGCGTACATTAGCAACCAGACTTCAGCACAAAATGAAACGACTGTAGCACTGAAGAACAAGGGTTGCCTGAGGACGTTTTAAAAAACGGCGACTTTGTAGATTGTACGATTCAGTATCGTCGGTCTTAACGAGAAAGTAAAGAACAACTGCCATTTTGCAAGATGCCAGTTGAAGCGCATTGTAGAATAACCAATAAGATTGTTGAATCAACCATTACTGCACAGATTGATATCAGACAGAAGCCAATGTAACTCAAAAGCCAAAACTTCCAAAGTTGATAATAAAATTACCAGAGTAAGAAGTTACATGTGGGAGTAATGATCAGTGTTCAATTGATTTGAAAAATGTTTCACCAACTGAGAGTCTTCTTTATTTGGATATGAATATTTAGTTGACTTTGGTTGACCAACCAGTTTCTGACCGGATAGACCGAATTGTTCAACAGACTAATGTACATGCATCATGATTGGGGTCATTTTTTTATACTCGCAGAGAGTAAGTGACCTGTCAGATTGCGTGGATTTATCTTTAGTCTTGTTTTCATGCTCCTTCAGTTTGCCATTATCAGTAACCTCAACGAAATGTGGATCTGTGTCATTAATCACTTAACTTAAGACCCGTTACATATGAGTTCGCAATATTACCCACCTCTGATTCGGTTTAAATACACCAAGATTTCTTACTAGTTCAACTTGTCTGAAGAACCTTCTAACCTTGAAATGAGGGGCCATCAATAAAACTACGCATATTCAAAGTAGGAAACATTTTTTACGAAAAAGTGCACCACTGAAAACTGTTGGAAATTGTTTATGTTTTCAAGTTATGACTGCTTTCTCTGGGTCAACCACAACCGGAAGTCAGGATTGATTAGCAGAATCAGTTGCAGTCAAAAAATGTTTCCGTTTGCTCTTAAGTCGGATAAGTGAAATCGACGTTGTGCAGATGAAAGTCACATGATAAACAAAGTTGACAACAAATTTGGGCTTGTGGGCTGGGTCCACAAATGCACCTAAAGGATAGTCATGAAAGTAAAAGACTGATGTAATTTGGTTACAAAATATACGCGTCCAGATACAAGCAATTTATCAACCAGATCTTCATACGCACAAACAGTCATTTTGAGGAGATGTTCATTTGATTCTCTGCTGTCAATATCTTCTGTTTTAAATGCTCACAAGTAACTTAGTTTAATTCTTCTAGTATGATCACACGAATCTCCTTTCAACGTTTTTTTCCAACTAAAGCAAAGTAGCACAGATTCTGTTTATTCTGTGAATTATTTGCCCACCAGTATTGCTCTTGCTGGTGAGCATGATATGTTTCCTTTTATTTGCTCATATTACTGTATGTCAAGCCGACTTTGCAAACCTGATGCCGGTGTTGCTGGTCTGTCACCAGATATGCCAGGATAAGACGCTTTTACACCTTAAAATACCAGCTCAGTCTAGATGTGAATTTCCTGTCGGTCGTGTTACATCTCCGCTGGTGCTTATATTTCACCTTCCATCAAAGTCCAAACAAAGCTTATTGATCGGATAGTTTCCGTTTTGGTTATTGCTTTGTCCTTTTGCTGCCTGTCAGGGTTCGACTGGCCAATCTTATTGAATATGTTAATTCACACACAGTCGTTCGTCATTTTACCAACAGTTCATTGTCTTAGTCGACTGATTGTCCTCATATCCGCGTATATATTAGCGTGAGGAGCAATTCCTTAAGCGTTATATATATGATGAAGAGCACTGGTTTAGTAAATTCGAAGGGAAGACCTCCCATCAACACTCTGCTTTGGCCACAACCAATCTTTGTATGTTGTGTCTTTTGGTCAGGCCGGTTGGCCAAGAGTAGTATGGTGTCGTGCGAACGATTTTGCCCACCCATGTCCTTAGATACTTTCAGAACGTTTACGTTTCGAAGCAGAATAGTTGACCAATCATGAAATTCTATGATCTGCCTGGGTATGTTCCCTCACGGCCCGGACATAATGGTTACATGTTGATCCAGCTTGATCACTACTTTAAACCATTGCATGTAATGTCCCACTCAGAGGAAAGTGTAGTGCTTGGCCCATTACCTTAAATGACCATAACTTCTCAATCTCGTCAACGATTTGCAATCAAGTGGGCTAATAGTTTGAACTGTTACTTCCATTTAGAACGTGATACTGTTAGCATGCTAGTACGCAGGTGATGATGTCAGCCTTCCGTCCAGATAAGCATGCTCTGTGTCTCAGCGTTTCAAATATTTGATGACCCTCAGTAGATGACAATTAATCACATCGCGTCAACAGTGTGGTGTGTGGTGTGATTACCAACACGTTTATCAAAGCTGGGAAAAAGAAGCAAGAAGTAAGGCTTGCTTTGGTGATATCGTTTATTCGCCTTCGTCGGCATCTTGTTCTTCCACATTAACACAATACGTTGCTGCGAAGCTTCCGCCTTAATTTTGCTTTTAATTCTGTCAACCGCCGATTCACATTGCCCATTGTAATTCAACGTCATTCCTGCTGACCAGTAAAAGGTCATCTATAAGCAAGCAGCCAGCTACTTCAGGCACCTCCTTTACAGTGATCAGATATGCTGTAAGAATAGCATTATGCTTTGCTTGGACTGTTGATGATCTCTTAATCAACCACTTGCATATCATCTTCAGTTGTTCTCAGTCCTTGCTCGTCTTGTACAGGGTTGTACACAACGCCTCCGTAGCAATACGAACTAGGAGAGAGGGCTTGTTCTAAAGTCAGACAGCGAACTAATAAACCCGGCATTGTCTTTTAAATATCTTCTAAAATGTTCAGCCTGAGACTTACTAAGAAAGTAAATGGCACAGTAGTTGTTTAGCGATGAACCGAAACAAGTTAGTCATGTCCTAGTTTAGCAACGTTTGTAATAACCAATACCTGAAGCTTATTCCAATATTCCTTTCAAGGATGACTTTGTTCTAACTGTTCGTTTCTAGAATAATCCAACCCTCCTCATGATACACGACTTTTGCTCAACAGTCCAACAAACAGTCCAATAAACTTCGAGTGTCGTACACCAGAGTTATTTTAGTTCCGGGTGAATATTTCAAGAAATCCATTTCGCATAGTTCGGTGTGACCTGTTGGATGTACAGAGTAATCACGCAAGCTGGCAATTCTCACGTTCAGCTTCAAAGAAATCAAGGTAAACCATGTCATCCAAAAATATACGCTTTGTTCCTTTCGTCCGGTTAGTTATCGGTGACCTCTGACTGCGGTTGACCGGGTTTGCTGCAACAGTAGTTAACTATTCTTCATGGTAAGTGATGTGCTCAATAGTAACAAAACCTCGGATTACTCTTGCGTTCGAACAGCATCAACAGTAATTTTCGAGTGGTTGTGATTATTCTTTTGTTCATCCGACTGTTTAGGTAGATATAAGTATGCAGGGGTATGGTTAATTTGCGCCTGTCAGGAACAATAGTGAAATAATTTAACGGGACGTAACCAGTACTTAAGCTAAAGTAGTTCGTGATGTTTGGAAGTATATGGACAAGGTAAACACACAACTGATAATATAGTATATTGCTCAAATCAATTCAGATCTACGTCGGTTATCATGATATTAACGTCATTTTTGGTAAATTATTACGCCGGACTTCAGCGATACCTCACTACCTCATAAATTTTTGTCTATGGATCAGTAAAACGTATGCAAATCAGATTGTCTATTGGCGTTACGAAGCAAACCGGCTGAACGGCTTGAACGTACTTTTGGGAATGCGCCTAACAGGTAGTTTCTTTGCCAAGTGTAACGTCTAAACCATAGCAGCTTAAAACTTACAGTGGATAATTTGTTGCACCAGCGCCGCACGCACTGCTGACGGATTGAATAGATTACCCCAAAAACTTCGATTTGAATTGTATACAAACCAGACTTATTTTTCATCCGGTGCTGATTGTCGGTTCTGTCAAGAAGTCTTCACTTTGGACAACCAATATGAAATGCCAAACATTCATTCAGTTCCATCATGGTTTAGAGCATTAGCGTTTGAGTGCTGCTGCAAGTCAAGAGGTCAGTTAGCCGAACTGTTTGCGCTGTGTGTGCCACGGAGCAGAAAATGACCATTAAGTCTATTTCTTTGGTAAAAATCGCAATAGCCTGGCAAAGTGGTGGTAAGAAATGTGAGAATTATCCTTATTACCTGAGTTTTATAGTCAACAGAGACTGATAATGCGGCGACCCAATTCAAACTCTAAGAAAAACATGAAATAAATAGGATAAGCTCTAGAGCTTGATTACCACTGACAAACACTCTCGGGTACCAGAAGGATAATGAAAAAAGCCAGCTTGTATGACACAAAAGCACTACCTTGTACTCGATCGACGACACCGACGTTTGCTCACGAACTTATTAACCCTAGTATACTTTTGTCCCAGCAATACAGTGACGTCACAGAGCTACTTTGCTAGGCCACTGATGAAGGACTGTAGAAAACAACTGGAGGGTTACAACTGTTCAATAGTCAACATAAAACTCGAAGTAGAAAAGCTAACGGCGAAGTTAAAGTAATCAGTATTGACAGCATACCAACAGTGGCCACAATTTTCATTTAATTTCCGTATAGTTAACTATGAGGTTTACACTATCTTGCATTTTACTTTCTAGGGTGTCGCTTTGGAAAGCGCAGTCTGGAGAACGAATGCACTGCGAATATTCTGCTTAGTTTGATCAGTACAATCCTAACAGCGCCACATTATCTAGTAGCGCCATCTGGCCATCATGGAGGGGCGGTACTGTTAATGAGTTTCAACGGTATTTGCCACCCACGGTGACGACTCTGAGGAACGGATGTGAAGTGGACCATATAAATATGCATTGATTCTCTCCTTGGACTCGATACTCCAACCTGCTTCACTACACGTTTGCTATAGCAACCTATACCCATCGAAGTTTTATTGATTACCCAGTGAGCAATTTACGGAGAAATAAATATATGCGATTAGCCGGTTGTCTCAGACGACTACGTTACCAAAGCTTTTGGTGTCAGCTGTATGTTGAGTTTAATTGAGTTTAGCTTGTAACGGTATAAATATAAATATCGACTGACGGTGGTAATCCGTATCTGATGCCATTCTGGCTAGGACTGCTGCTAATTCAAACGGCATGGATCGGAGTGACAAATGTTAAAAGAATTAACTAGGAGAGATGTATTTATGTAGGGGTAAAGTAGGCAGGAAGTGCTAAAGGTAGTTTTTCGTAGTTCTCTGAAGTTCTGGCATTTTGTCGGTGAGTTTGATGAGACCGTGCAGAAAGGGAGCTAACATTTGAAAACGAGGTGCTAATTTTTCAATGTTGAATATGCCAATTATATAGCACGAGATGTATCGAGTTTGGTGAGACATGCATAACTCAGGCGTGGCAGCAACCCCGACTTCAATCGCTTGCTTCGGGAGTATTATCGACGCAGTAACTGCTTTGTCAGGTTGAACTCATGAAGTTCATTAAATTCGCCGTATTGTTTACTGACAAGTGAACTGCGGTTTGATTGATAAGGAATTGAAAACCACAGCTGCTTTACAAAGTCTTGCATCGGAATTCAAATCACGCCGTTAGAAGGACGTAAACCACTGATTGGTTCTAACAAATCTAACGTGAAACTGCAGTTTTTTTAAGAAAAGCGTGGAGGAATTTTTCACTCCAAAACGAAAAATGTTGACACTTATAAGCAGTGTTCAGCTTACTTCCATCAAGCCCCTCGTTGCTTATCAACAAATACTATTATTTGATATAGGCTGGTAAATACAGGCAGGCTACTGACGTTGTTAAGTTGTCATATTTGAACGTATTTTGAACTAGCGAGGTGGATAATTGAACTGACTTCTGGTAGACAGACGATTCCCACTTGCTTTACCAGTAGAACGATCAGAGTTTTCACAACTCGTAAGCATGTCATTGTTTGATCGTTTGTAAATTTGTCTCAGCTATCACATTATACTCTGAGCTCCGTCCGTACACTACCTTAGCGAACCGGTACAGACTTTACATTTTGACCGTTTTAGTTACCTATTACAAGGTTGGATGTTGTTATGCTATGTGTTTATGAACTGTAGCGTTTGGAGTATTAACAGCCGACGTAATACGGACTACATGTTAAAGACAACGGTGGTTTAAACACAATAACTCAGATGAGTCATCTGCACAGACGAATCAATTTGAATAACATACAACTACCTTGAGCGTTATATCATACGTCAGTCGGAGACAGTTCGCTATCACCGCTGACGAACGCAGCGTAGTATGTCAATTTTTCATGGTTACTTTGTGTCCCCTATTACAAGTAGCAAGCAAATGTTCTCCAAGCAGATAGTATCACCCGACCTGATTGCAGTAACTGACGATGAACCACAACCGACTCAGGTTGTTAAAACACTTTACAAGTTCCAACTGAAGGATGTGTACAACGAGCAACGTTAATCATTCAAACATGTCATCATGTTCTGTATGTCATCTGTATATGACATGATTAAACTTGTGTTGTTCATAGACTCAAAATCCTCTGGAAGATTACGTGCATAACACACGATTCTTTTTTAAACTATCGCAACATAACAGAATTGAAGAGGATGGTATATTCTGAAGCAAAGGAGTTTCAAATAAACTGCCAGTAAATATGGATCTTCATCTCCCTGCAATCGCATAACAATTTTGACAACCGTGTTGCTCATTAAGAGCTCTCTTGAAAATGTGACAATCACAAGGAGTACTACGGAGAACCAAAATAACAGTGGAATTTACATTGAAACTTCTTTCGCATGTGGCTATCAGTTGTTTTTACCAAGTGACAATTTGCACCAGCTTAGAAGCCTGTCTGTAATCCTAGTATGTTTAAGAAGTCTAGGCTTTGCTGGACGACCATTCACAGATAATAAGTTTCGTTTTGTTTGCACCGGATAAATATATATTTAACTAATTAAAAAGTACACTATAAAATATAAGAACTTTTTATCTCAGTGATCACCGCGTGATAATCTAGTATTTTTAGAATAAGGGACTGAGTGTAGCTAAGCATCAGTGACTGGACATGTCTTTAATTGTCTGCATACAAATAACAAAGATATAGCTTATCGCAGGTTAGAGTCAGTCTAATTAATCAGAGTAACGAACAACAGCGATCACTCCCAAAATGACATCTGAAAGTGAATTTCCAATTTCAAAAGGGCAAAGTGATGCACTCTTATCTAATTCGTAATAATGCCTTCGGCTTCCCACGATTAAATAGTGCCTTCGCATATTGCAAATTTAAGATCCATCGTACTTTGATCTATTAGATGAGATCCTTTGAAAGCAGCATGCCGAACAGCTGCATAACTTGGCCGCAACCAGACCATGGAGGTTAGTTCCAAAACATGTCCAGTGAGGCAGAGTGTTGAATGACAGGCATTCTACTTAGGAACCCCGCTGTCAAATACATTTTCACAATTCATTTGGGGAACTTGCTGCGGACAGGAATACATCGCAAATTACCATGGTATCATAAATGAAAGTGTTTTACAGCCAGATGTATATATCATTCACACAACGACCACGATGAAAATCCAAATCGAACAATTCAGACAACTTGAAACAACCCTGAATAGCCCAGATAGAAAAGTGATACCAGAAGATTTCTGCTAGAGTACATTTAGCAGCAACTCAACTGATGGTAATAAAAACTGCAACATAACGAAAAATCGATGTTATATTTTAACAGTTGCTTGGGCCCCACGAAGCCAGTATAAGCATCACCTAACTTAGCGCGCAAAAAATGATTTTGCGGTATATCCTTGTGTTGAGAACAAACCAGGGAAGGTGCTTATTGAGCTAATCACGTGTTCCATCATCAGGCGAGACCTGGAGATTGTTGGCTCTGGCTGAGAATGAACCTTCGCGATTAAGGCCTTATTCTTCTATATGGTAAAATGTGCAATCGATTTGTGATTCATCAGTGGATGAATAAGCATTTGCCATGCCACCAGAAGTGTTCCAGGGGAGTTTCTGACGTCGTCTGATCACAGAGACCACAAGTGAACTTGTGTGAACTTGAAGCATACCAAGGACCCCTCGACGGTTAAACAACTCAAGCAGTACTTGAAGTTTAGCACCAAACTTGCGGAGGCGAGAACAACTGTTCAGTTTTATCCGATTGTATTGATAAGAATGAATACCCTTCAATCTGTTGGAAGTCACTTCGTCGTAACCGAATCCAGCCAACTAGTAAGTCACTGAAACGATATGCACGGAACGAGCAGGAGACATACACTTCCCGGCTGGCTGAATTCGAACGTAGTCAAGCCCAACGTTACCATACGGTCCAGAACCTACCCGAATTGGAAAGAAACACCTTCGAGTCCTATGTGAAAAAGATCGTGGAAAGGTCAAATGAGAGAAAGCGGACAAATTTACTCCTGAGAGTCCATGAACAACCAGAGCGGTACGTTCATTATTTTTACTCCCTGACGTTGAGTAAAGCGTTGACTGAAGTCTTGTCACTCGATCCGAAATTCTGTTATCCTGGTAGTAAATGTAGGCAACTTGAACTTGAAGTTCAGTTTGAAAACTTTAACAATCAATTACAGGAGTTATGTCCGTCTTCCGAATTGAACTCTGAACGGTTCAAATCCACTCTAGTTAATGCCCGCTACAAATACTTGGGCTGTAGAACCTCAACTTATGGATTACTCACAAAGTCCTATTTAGAGGAACTGACTGCATTGAAAAACGATAAGTCGGTCAGGATATCAAGACCAGATAAGGGAGCCGGAATTGTTCTGTTGAATAGGGGTGATTACATTTCAAAAATGATGAGTATTTTGTCTGATGAAACAAAATTTCGGAAAGAGAAATTCCGGAAAGATAAGACAGTGGCAATCGAGAAGGGATTTTCTAGGATTCTACGACAGCTGAACCAGGCTGACACCATTAGTGCACATGTATTCGAGCGCATCCGTCCAACGGGAACCCACATCCCGCGACTGTACGGACTGCCAAAGATACACAAAGATGGAGTACCGCTTAGACCGATACTTGACATGTGTAATTCGCCCTATCACGCTGTGGCGCAATGGCTTGTGGAGCTCCTGGAGCCGGTCAAGAGAGAAGTTACGAAATACAGTTTGAGAGACACACTTGATTTCGTAGATTCTATTTCTGAGCTCAGTGTATCAAGCAAGAAAATGCTATCCTTAGACGTTTCGTCCCTATTCACCAATGTCCCCCTGGTCGAAACAATACAATTCTTGTGTGATTATATTGACAGTCATCGGATTAACGTCGGCCTATCCGTTTCTGAGCTGAAGGAGTTATTAATGTTATGTACTAGTAACATTCAGTTTCAATTCAGTGGTGAGCTTTATCGCCAGATTGATGGCGTAGCTATGGGGTCACCGTTAGGCTCGGTACTGGCGGATATCTTCATGAGCATGCTTGAGAGCAACAAGCTGGATGAAATGATTAAAACCACCAGTTATTATCGACGATATGTAGATGATGTTTTCTGCGTAGTGGACAAGACGGAAGATTTACAGAAGTTTTTGACCGTTTTTAACAAGGCGCATAAGAACATCGTGTTCACGTTGGAACAGGAAACTGATGACCACATGCCATTTCTAGACGTAGCACTAACACGCAGATCAGATGGATCGTGATTGATCAATAATTTTCCTTAC
>JTDE01004690.1:31033-41825 GCA_014338405.1 Paragonimus skrjabini miyazakii | reverse complement strand
CTGTCTGCCGATCATCAGGAGGTATACCTGACAGGCAGTCACACTGCGATGTTTAGAACGCCAAGTATCCATTGCGGTGCAGAAAACGTCCGATCAATATGACAATCAATGGAATCGAAGATGATGATAACGATGTATCCCAAACGCTTCAAATACAGATTTTTCATCACTTCCCGCATGTGTTTGTTCTCTAAATTGTTCAAGGTAAATGTGGTTTCTCACATACGGACTGCCACTACCGTTAAGTATCATTGTCGGTAGTTAAAGGTAAGTTGTTCATTTTAACGTTTGCACATCTTCACCCTTCAGATCCCCATCCCAAAGGTTCCCCGGTGTAATGAATTGTATAAACAGAAAATATTGAAGATATGTCCGAGTAAGCCGGTTGCAGTATACATATTACATTTTCATTCTATCGCCAATGTAGGAACTTGGCTGTTCGCCAAGTACCACTTCATAGTCAAACCCGGAAATGGAAATCCCGAGAACCAACACATCAAACTGTTCTCTACCTTAACAGTTGTATATAGTACAATATACTTGGATTCATTATCAAACATTGCTGCTTTTGACCCATCCAGAGGATGTTCCCGCTGACCTGGCCAATAAAGAATGTCTTAGTATGCACTATGTGTTCACATTAGTAGCTGCTCCAACCTGATTCACATGAACTATGATTAACGTCTGTCTGTGCAGTATTGATTCACATTAGTAGCTGCTTGAACCTGATCAACTTGAGCTATGAAGAACGTCTCAGTATGCAGTACAGGTTCACACTAATAGATGCTTCAACCTCATTCAATTAAGCTGTGAATAACGCCTGCGTATGTAGTAGACGTTCACACCAGTAGCAGCTCCACCCGATTGACTTAGACTATCAACAACGTCTCAGAAAGCACTATTTGTTCCAAACAGTAACTGCTTCAACCTGATTCACTTGAGCTATGGATTACCTCTGCGTATGTATACACAATAGTAAATGCTTCAACCTCATTCCCTTAAGCTATGAATAACGTCCCAGCATGCATTATACGATCAGTCTAGAGGCCTCTCCATCAGATTGCCTTAGACTATCAACAACGTCTGAGAATACAGAATGCGTTTACGTCTGTAGATGCTTCAACTCAATTCAATTAGGCTATGAATAACGCCTGCGTGTGCAGTATACGTTCACATCAGTGGCTGCTCCACCCAGTTGACTTAATTTATGATCATCGTTTGAGTATGCAGTATACGTTCACACTAGTAGCTGCTCCTTCCGAACCACCTCTACCCTGAACATTTTGGAGAACAAACACATGCGGGAAGTGATGAAAAATCTGTATTTGAAGCGTTTGGGATACATGGTTATCATCATCTTCGATTCCATTGATTGTCATATTGATCGGACGTTTTCTGCACCGCTATAGATACTTGGCGTTCTAAACATCATAGTGTGACTGCCTGTCGGGTATACCTCCTGATGATCGGCAGACAGCTTGACTTCATCTGTTTCCGTATATTGTTCCGCATGAACGCCATGCGACGGCAATCTGGTTAGAAACAAGGCAGTAGGGTGGATAGAATTTACTTCTGACGATTCTAGATGATAGAGTGAGACAAGGTACCCTTTTCTTACGCCGATCCATATACACCGAAGATGGAAACAACTGAATAATAGCGTCATTTCCAACCAGTTCTAAGAGCAACGTGTCATCGACCAGTATCTACCTGAAATCATGCAAACAAAGATATGTAGTATAAATATCGTATAGAAAAAGAAGCTGGAAATGTTGTCATACATGTCTCACTATCAAATGTGTTGGTGTTCTTGTTGAAATGCAAATCAAACACAGTATGATCGTATATTTCCAGTTCAACTATATCTGTGAAACGCCGCAAAATGAAGCGCTTTCAGGCAACAGGATAACGTATTTTATCTCGAAAATGGTAGTGATTGTATTTATAAAATTTGAGAAGTGAGCTAACGTCAATAACGAGTTGTTTTCGCGAAAATTGTGGGAAAATGTTTCATCACGAAGCTAATACTTTTGGGACTTGTTCGATGTATTCCAATTTTTCCATCAACGCCGCTTATTTACAATTGATGTACTGTGGGTACTTTGCCTGGAATTCCGATTTTGAAATTTCATAAAATATTCAAAACTCGAGAATTCGTGCTAAAAGGACCGTTTTGCCTTTTGAACGACCTACAAGGCGAATCACACGAAGCGGACAATTGCCCATCACAAACTAAATATTTTCTTTTCACCGAAACAGTTATCAATCTTTGTTCCCTTGTCGCGGACTGTCATGTATATGATAAATTTGCGGCAGACAAAATTGGGTCGTCAGTTTCACTGGGCAACCTATCGAACAGAACACCTCTGTGGTCAATCGCTGATCTTTGCCAGAATTTCAAATCAATATTTTTTATTGCACCGTAATGCCTGTCCAAATTATAAGTTAATTTGCAATTTCTTCTTACAGTTTCCTCACTACTTTCGACTATGGATCAAATTGAGAATCATCCTACCCGTCGTACGCTGGTTTATTGGTAATCCATTGTTTATAGGACATTGATTTGCACACTCAAGCAAAGGTGACAAAATAACTCAGGCACACTGCGCTTACCACCGTCGTACAGGTCAATACCAAACAAACGCTGTTGATATTTAACATCGTGAGTTATGATCACTTTGATTTTGCTGCAATCCTTCTTCATTGAATAGTCCAACCACAAGGTGGACGCATCAGGAGACTGAACTATACTCGAATTCGGTGTATTTGGTACGCTGACTCACCCTAATGAAAAGAAGCTCAGCCGAACGGTCTTTGGTTTGTATCTCTTGTAATGACGTGGTTTTAATTTTGTAGGCACCGATAATGCTATCCAGTGGGATAAACCATTTTTTGAATAGACAATATTTTAGAAGTTTGGCCCGGAAACCTTTATCAATATTTTTTTAGTCAAAGGCAGCCAAAAACCTCCACACATCTATACAACAGTTCACTGACTTCCGGATTCATAGCCACATATTCGCTCTGCTCGAACCAAAATGCACCTATCTGATTTGTTTCTAGCATCAATATTTATAAACGTTAGCGTTTTCAAATAGATACTGTGGTTTCTATGACAAACTTATGTTGTCTGTCTAGCACAATACCAGAAGCTGAACAATGAATGGCAGATCTCTTACACATCGGCCAACATTGTTCTCACTCGACTCGTTCCAGAGAAAACCTGATAAAGCACAATCCAAACCACCACTTACCTCATGGCTGGTCTTTTAGTGTCATCGCTGATATTGGCACCATTATCATCATGATCATCATCATCCTCAACAGCATCGTGGACGTCATAGCCGCCCGACTCATCATTAGCCTCACCGGTTATGAGCACACACCACTTGCTGGCCATCGCTCGTGGCTTTACTGGTAGCCGATATGCTGTTTGTGAATGCGCGATCATGTCATTTTCCCCTCGTTTTCTGGAGGCGGATCAGCTCAGAACAATGGGACTTGATGTCGCTGCGGCGACCGTAAACGTATGTTGATTTTTGTACCACCCCTGTCCACGAATCGTGCGTGTCGAGTAGTCTTTTATCTAAGGAATTCTGATTGTATTATGTTTGATGCATCCAATTTGTTGCATCGTATGCTTTAAGTAGACAATGAAGAGACCAACATGGTTATGTAGTGAGTAAAAATGGGCAATGCTTTGAGTGTCACCACACATAACAGCGGGAAGTATTGAACTTCATAGCCTACATTCTAGTCTTACGTTTATCTTTTCCAACGTAAAACGGAAGTTCTCGCGACAACTGATGAGTGCGTAGGTGTGAGCTGACGTGTGGCCATTGCGTGTTTCTGACAGATGATGCTTCACAAACAAACTGAAAAAACTCTCGAAAACAGAAACGTGAATAGTAACATTTTTTCACAATTTTTCAAGATTTCATCGTTGATGCGGTATCCGCTTACTGCCGCTCACTTCCAAATACAATGTATATCTTTGATATACTCTCAACGGAAAGTATTCCAAACAAATGTCATAAAACCTTCAATGAACACTCAGAATATGTTGCGATCAAATAACAAGTGTTCAACTCCAACTGATCTGAGCCCCAATTACCCATTGGTGATGATGTTATGTACTGAGCACAGTGAGGACAATAGAACAAACCAATGGGAACGCGTTAGTTCTAAATGATTGTACGAATAAACTGAATGTAATGTGCATATTTCGAAGATAGATCTGCCTTCGTACGGTTGAGTATATCTTGGAGAACTTGTCTGTCCAGGATACTTCTCGTCATTCTTACTTGTAAACTTTAAGTTTATATTTGTACTCTCATTTCAAGATTTCACATACGGCTGGCTTAATGTTATGGGTTGCTTCGAATGGTACGCTAATAATCAGCCTAGACCACCTACAAGATGGTATTTTAGAAGTCGTCTTATTCATGAAACATTTGGGGTTTCTGTTTGTTCGCACTGTTTCTCTAGAGTGTTACCATCCTTGTCAATCGACACTTTCGAGTTTGACGAAAATCACTGTCACATCTACTCCTCCTACAATCAAATTCGAAATGAAGGGCTTCTTCTTCAGGCAGATGGGGAGCTTGATTACAACATTCACGGTAAATTCATCATAACTGCCACGGGGAACGTCGACAACTCTTTGAAACCTTAACAACTAGTCGAAGTCTTGTAGACACCTTTGCTATCGCGTTCGACCCATCAACAATTTCCAAAAGATATTCAGTCCCCCGAACTAACCAGCTGTCACTAGCAATCAGAAATAGCTATTGCCACAGACAAGCAATACCTACACGGCTTTCACTACCTCCATATGTCTGATGCTCTCGGATTACCTCATTTTCCAATTCGTGCTTCTCTGAATTAAAAATATCTCATGAAAACACTTTCTATGTAGAAATCGGATTCTACGTGGGATACTTCAATGTGTTTTATCTCAGCTCATCAATTATTTCATCATCTCACAATAAAATAGAATGGATTTTGCCGGTCAGGAAGAAGTAATTCCAGCCTGACATGAAGCGCTTCTCAATACGCTCGGTGATCAATGCCCTTGATATCTCCCAGCGACAATTACGTTTCACAGCCGCTTACTAAATAGCTCCCATATGCATTTGCATTTATAGGACAAGGTGACAAAAGATTAAGCTAGCTTGTCACTTGCGAAAAGCTGCCGATTATAAGACATCTCAGACAAATTGCTGAATTTCGATGACATCAAATGCTTGTCACACTTTACACCGAGAAACACAAAAATTCAACAGTTTCAGAGTCTTATATTTGCATCACCAACCCCAAACTCAAACTGTAAATTCTCATATCTAGAAACGATGGAAATTCTCGTGACGGACACCAACTGTAGGGCGCACACACGCAGCGGAAGTTATAATGAAAAAGAATGGAACCGATACGACCTTAAATAAACACGTCCACCAATTCGAACTGTTTCATTAATCGGACCGACATCTAACAATCACAACACATGGTGTCACAGTTCTCTATCGTAAAACTTTCTCACTCCAATCATCGCAGATATTTTTATAAAATAATTGCTCGTTGATAATCTGATATAACGAGATTTTGCTCCGTTCTCATTTGCGATTCTCCAAAATATTCGATTAAATTATTTCAACTAGGATATCACATACGGGTGTGCGACTACCAATTATAAAGTCCAACGAATGCCTTTCTCAAGACGCAGCCTCGGCGTGAGAGAACAATCAAAATGTTTGCTACTTAAAAATAATTAACATTTGGAAAGAATGTCTGTATGGAGGAATCAACTCTGATTAATTGTCTCTCTTTGATTAGGAAGCAAGTTTTGCATCTTTTTCTCAATATAATAGGATGTTATTTTCGGCTATTTATCACTTCTTGTGCAACGAAAACATAATATCCTTGTGACATAGTAACTTGTTACCTGATTCCCGTGTTGTGCGAAACGAATTAGTTAGACTAGCTAGCCTGTTGCTTTGAACTAAACCCAACTGACGATTCTCGTAGCATGTTCAATGTGAAAGTTTATGAGTGCGATAGAAATATTGGCCTCATACTGCAGTTAAATGATGATTGTTATGAGATGAGAGTGAACAAGATTGAGTTCACTGTGCCATGATTCGTTTGCGATGTTCCGGAATGAAGTGATATTTACCGGTTTGCCATCAAAATGTAGCTGTTTATAGACTTAAGTTGTTCTGATTCCCTGTAGTCAGATACCAGGTGCGCAATGCTGAGGCCAAGGTGGTCGGAAATAGCACATTGTCAGTGTTTCGTTATAATTATTTCAAGTCAGCAAGTCACAACCTGATATGTTCCTGCCCAGATTATGAAGGCTGAAATGACTCTAACCTTACTATTCTGTTCACGGTATAGTTGAAATTACGCCGATGTGCTTGTGTGCATTGTCCACGAATATGCGATTATAGGGTTGATGCTCCTCATGATGAATAGACTGTTAATGTTTCTGTGCTACATCTCAGTAGGTACAGATGTCTCATTCATTCTCTGTTTCGAACAATACACGTCAGACCAGTGGTTTCATTTTGGGGCCTCTAGGCCAACTGGCACCCAACGTTTGTACATTTGTAATTACTGATTTTAATTAGGGCCTGGACTTATGGATTCAAGAAGATTGCTTCAACTTGTACAGGATAATCTCAGCAAGCGATGCAAGTTCAAGTAGGACTATTGATAGCCCGTGCGAATTAACAGTCTAATGTATACTATGTCTATCTTGACTTATGGGGTGTGAGTAAAAGCAAAAAGCCATCGAACAAATTGCTATTACTTTCCGTCTCTTCCTTACTAACTTGGACTGCGTCACTGAAGTTGCCACGCAGTAAACTTGTCAAGTAATTATATTGTGCGGAGCAATGAATTCAACAAGCTGTATTCGGTCGGATATTCTCAATCAAATAAATATCATTTTAAGTTAAACAACACCGAGACCAAATTGATTGACGCGGCGCCTGGTGATAAACTTGTTGAAACAAGAGCACTTCTCCTTATGATGCAATCCAAGCTGTCAAAACGATTATTGGCATTATAGCTTGAAAAAATTTGATCAGAAAGAAAAATGCGTCAAGGGAAATGTCCATATTCATACTTAGTGTTGCAACTTGATCTACAGTTAAGTGCATTGGTGAGATAAAAATTTCATGGAAAAAAGAAGTAACTATGAATCGACTACAACACGAATACAGACATATGAATGCGGGCACACTATGCTGGATGGCACTGTCATCCTATAATCAGAGTTATCAAGGGTCACAAACGTGGAGATGACTTCATAGGTCACGACACGCTGTCTGCCAGTGACCTCGAATTTTTGAATATCGATTGACGGTTGCATATAAGTTCCAGGTCACATTTATTTACTTACAGTTTGCGTATTATCATAAACGCTCCAACCAGCTCTTTTCAGAGCGAGTTGCCAAACTCAGGTTTTTTACTTTTTACTGCTCGTCAGTAGTGTATGTCTTTACCACGACCGCTCAAGATTTCTTGATGAACTGTGTTCATCACTCCGCAATTTATATCGGATCCAGCACGATTGACTTACAATATCCAGACACCTGTGCCCGTTATTGGTGAACAGCCTGTCCGATCATCACGAAAACAGCCACAGTGGAAACTGCAAAAGTCACTCGACCACGTGACGCGAACAGGTCCCCCGAGCCAGGTTGGAGTTTCCAGTGTTATGAAAACAACGATGAATATTGTTTGATGGGGCAAACTATCAGCTAATATACTCAATACCTAGTCTAATCATGACAACATGTGTACTACTGTTTGTCTGAGTGAACTAATGCGTTGTGTTTTTAATTATGAAATGACGAACGACCTAATTTTTTACACCATCGTCCAACTTGAGTTAAATTATACTCAGAAATCTGAATTCTCACGACCTGGATCTCAGTACAATGTCTCATCTGATCCATAACTGATCGAATGGAGCGAACTTCGGTTGACCGTCAAATGCGTTTGAGCTCAGTGACTTACAATGAAAAAGAATTGCCGTATGTGAACATTTTAGGATTGAACGGCATGATATTTTGTATGTCAACGACAGACGGTCAGCACATTTCAACCTGTGAATGGAGGGAGAGCAAGAGTTGTAGGATTTAAGCTCCACCAACAGAAAAATTTGATTGTAATGCTTCCTTATGAATTAGACCAATAGCGAGACTGTCAGTCACGGGATGATTTAATGGCTGCAATTCACAACTGCCATGTAAAATATTGATCACTTTTCTGTGTTCAATGAGATAACGTGGACAGTGATTTCATTAATCATTGGCATTACCATTTTCTATTTTATCATTCACTTTATTATTCAACGAGCTAGGATTATTCTATAGCCATAATTTTTGTAAAGCTCACAGTAAAATTGACGACTGATCAAATTCAGTTTAAATCTAATAGTGAACGCAAAAATTCTGACCTGCAAGTAATTCAAACGTAATGAGGCTCAGTTTGTGCGCAAATCGATGTAAGTATGAAATGACAGAAAATAATTAGGGTCGTTTATACTCATATAAACACTTGTACCCGGATCTAGTTGGAAATGCAATACTACATATAGCTGACCTGTGTGGTACAATAGCTATCACAGTTTGTCACGCTTCCATATGACGACAGAGCATAAAACCAACGACATTTCAATACGACGTGATATACGTTTATCGATTCTTCTATGAACTACTAAGAAAAGCCGATGACCAGTCTGGTAGGAGCATTCACTGGTGGATATTAAAAACTGCTTATTGACTATCGAAGGTTGCACTAAAGTGATATGGCCACGTCAAAAAGGCTGCTGCTCAAGAGAATCCTTAGTCGAGTTATATGCGCACTAGTTACATGAAGGGGTATCAGTCATCAGAAACTGCTCATGCTGGACACTACTTGAAACAGTACACCGTCTCGTAGCTGTCAAGTGGCAGATTGACACACCCCGACCAAGTGGACATTACGGGTGAAACATTCACGAGAGTGGATAAAGCAGGCAGTGTGTGATATTGTTGTCGACTACAAGACCATCTGCATATCTGGCCAGAGATTGTGATCATAAACTGACGTGGATGTGATATAAAGCAAGAATAAGCAATAATCATTGGTTTGAAATTAATACTTAGTCATAGGTTGGTGGCATAAAAGCCTGTCAACACGATACTTTACTCAGTTTTTAACGAATATAACAGCCCAGAGGCCATTTCAGTCCCGAAAGCGTGCATATTGTACGTAGGCAGTGTTGGTATACGATAGAATCCTGAGCGATAACAGCCTTTGTTTGCTCAACTCACTCATCAGTATCCCGATCGGAATAATGCCTGCATCAAGAAGTCGTCTTACAGTGAGTTGCCTGATAGTGGTTATGGTGAAAATACATCCAAGTAAGAATCCCAGCGAAAGGCATAGTATTCCTCTGGGTTTCAGAATATTTGCCAACTTCCGGAGTGTCCTGTCAAACGGCATGGAGTTTCAATGAGTAGTACCGCATGCCCTATTCGGACCCTCTAGTGGGCACCATCTAATTTGTCGGACAAGGCAGAAATTTGGATGCGAAAAGATTCGATGTGTTTGTGGCAAGTGAACTGTCCTGTTGATTGATTGTCGAAAACAGAACAACGTTTTTCTACCTAGCGTTTGCGGTGCCTTTCATTAGAATCCACGCTAGCCGGAATGTGCGAATACTGTGAGCAGTTTTGACCTAACGATCAACCACACACACCCGCATTTACAGACACGCACGTCTGAGTGAACTGTATGCGCACGAATCAGCACGACTGTCAACAGTCCTCATCACGTTAAAGGAGCCGGTATCCAATTCTGGTTTCTGTAGAGGTACCTAGTCATTAACGCGGAAGGATCTTTAGCTGAGTCACTGTATACAATGAGCAGCAGGTTGATCCATTCTTCATGTGACTGGAAACCTCATGTAATCCAATGGACCAGAGAAAGTAATGGTCGTTAGATAATTAGTTCATTCGTCAAAAATTTAATTGGAGAACCGTTATTGTGTTACACATGAGTTGCTACTATGGGACATGTTTGCGTGAAGATTGAAGTGGTTGTACTGTGCACGTGAAGAGAAGTTGTGAGACCAGATTCTGAGTTACTTATCACTGTGTTCTTTAAAACTGTGAACGTTGTGCCCTGCAAAACTTATTACATATACACGCAAAGTGATATTTACAAGGAAACAGGCTTGTGCATGTGTGTATGGGAGGGTGTTGGACCAACATTAATGCTTCTGCTTCAATAATCGGCTCGCAATCAGCCCGCTTCTCCAACTTCGCAATAAGGACCATGAATTTTTCAGATTTTGTGGTGTGCCCACAGAAATACCTAAAACTGTATAGAATGATCTGATTAGAAAAACGCATTTCAGGAGTCACATGAACAACTGTGATTAGGAGAATAATTAATAGAACCAGTGCAGAGGCAGACTGTTATACAACCGAGTGGAATAAATATGGATACCGATGAATTAAAGAAACGTCATTACAATGAAATAGATCTTGATAGTGTAAATCTGACAGAGAATTGCAAAGGGTCAATCTAAAAACACCTCTTTCTGTTTTCATTGTCATGGTGATGTAAATCACAGCAGCCCGACTTATAAGTAAACAGGCAACAAACTTCCGTGAAAAAAAGCCATATTTATTTGAAAAAGACAAAATGCATACGTGCCTAATTGAAAACATAATTTGCACCACATTTTATTGTGTAGCAAGTGAAATAAACAGTCAACTGGTTCTAGTGAATAGAG
>JTDE01004690.1:9390-23941 GCA_014338405.1 Paragonimus skrjabini miyazakii | reverse complement strand
GTGATCAATAACCACACACGGCTGGCAGCCATTAAGTATGATGTAAGAGCGTGCTGGAACAAGCGGGCCTATTTTTTCTTACTCACTTGGTAATTCTGAACTTAACTGTATACAACGTCTAACCGGTTGTGGTGGTTCATAAGCTTCGAACTCTTGACCAGCATCACTAGTGGTGAGATAGATGGCTTGGACAGACTGGAAGGGTACGTGGCATAATGACATGCGGTACAGTAGGTTTTCACTCAGACGTTATTAGGTGCAAGCTCAATTCGAAAAGCTACGTGGTCAATTGGGAGAGCCCGCGCCCACATCAATTGTGGGTGATGTTCAATCTATTTGAAAATCAAAATCCCCTACCACTCATCTGTAATCAAATACCGCTCAACAAGTCAATGATTTCTGTGATTTCAACTTGGGGAGAAGTCCTAGACGAGGGGTCATCGATTGGAGTTAACAGACAACAACTGTGTTTCCACTCGAGGCGATCGGGCAACCTAATCATTACTCACAAGCGAAAGTGATTGAGTGTCCACATATGGTAATTCGGTCGTGCCTAATGTGAGGTCAATGGCGCAGTGGTAAACGCGGTTGCCTCATGAACAGCGTGGCGGTGGTTCTAGTCCCGGTTGCAGTGGCGAAAATATGCACTACTGACGAGCTCTAATGAGAGCAAAACTCGAGTCTGGTGCTTCCGTTTTTCGGAAGGGGCCGACAGGATAGTCTATGGGAATGTGACAGCCGCGATCAATTGTGAGCGATCTTTAATCTAAATGAAATTCTAAATCTCCTACTACTCCTCAACCACAACTGATGCAAGGCTAAAATGGTGAACTTATCGCAGCATTTTTTGGATGCACCCATCCAACCAAAATTTTGCTTCGGAGTGAACACTATCAAGCCCTCAATGAACTAGCATACTGGGAGGATGTAATTGTTTTAAAACTCGATAAGGGGTCCGTAGCTGTGGTAGCGCAGAACAGCAATATGTAGACAATATCATTCTGTCAGAAAACACGAAATTTCTACCGCACAACAAACCAGATATTATAATGCTGGTGGTGAAACACATTTGCCGTGAGTTTTCGATTTTAATTTTGCATAACACAATTATATGAAACATATTGGTAGTATGACCTCCTAGCCATATGGTTTACCAAAGATTCACAAACCGCAGGCGCCTTTGCCGTCAATCTTTGCAATGGCAAGTTCGCTTTATCATAAACTGGCCAGGCGGTTAGTGAATGTTTCACAGCCAGTTCGTACACTCGCTTCTAAATTCTGCCTAAAATGCACGCTTGAGATGTGTAAAATTCTGGATAATATTGACCTGAAAGGAAAAACTATGTGTTCGATTGATGTAAATTTGCTCTTCACAAATGTGCAATTAAGAGAGATGGTCGACTTTATCTGTGACTTTGCACTAGCTCATGACGTAAAGGTTCACGTTCTGACCAATATCTTGAAGCCTTTGATATTATTGTATACTAAAAATAGCAAATTCTATTTTCAAAACATGGGATTTAATCAGATAGACGAATTTGCGATGGGTAGCCCTCTGGGGCCAATTTTGGGTGAATATTTTATGTATGTGACTGAACTCCGACTTACGAATACACTACATGACATCCCGATTTATCGTCGATATGTTGACGACATAATAGTATGCGCACAAGACAAAGTGACAATGGAGAAACTGCTGGACTTATTTGACTCTTCGCATTAAAATATAATGCTGTCTTCTGAATACAAAAAGGAAGACACGCTCGACTTTCTGGATATCAGCAGCAAGCGAGGGATGGTAGAGTTTGTCGAGCAGTACACCGTAAGTCCACCTGGGGAGGACAATATTTGAAATTCAACAGTTTCTCACCCATACCACACAAACGCTAGGTGGTTTGGTGTCTCTTTCACAGAGCGCGAACTATACGTATGGGTGATAAAACAGACACAGAGTTGAAGTTTATTCGTGAGACCCTGTTCTCCAATGGTTATCCACTGGGTTTCATTGACTTCCACAGTAAACGAAAAATAGTAAACCCACAAGAATCGTCTGTCTCGAAGAAACCGCTGTACATGTAGTTACCGTACAAAGGAGATGGTAATATGTTGTTTCTAACGCGACGTTTGATACAGGTCATCCAACGTAAGTACAATGCAGCTACACTGCGTTTACTCAGTCGCACCAAGTTACTCACACGTCCTTACATTAAGACTCGGATTTCAGAACTGTCCACTTCACATTGTATCCACCAGCTCACCTGCAGTTGCGGTGACGTTTACATTGGCAGAACTGATCGATCCCTGCCCCTTAAAATGAAGGAACGTGCCCAAGTATATCGAGGACTTGATGTGTGGCGTGACCCGACGCGACCCTATCAAACAACGCAAGCCAGTCTCTTCGACCGCCAGATATGTGCTGGAGACCGGACATGTGGCCGACCCGACAAACTCTTTCCGTGTGTTGGTGCACCATCACAAGCCCGTCATCCTCAAGTCACTCCAGGCGCTGCTTGTCATGCGTCCTCTGTGTGCAACAACTGTTAACCTTGAATCCCCGTCTGTCATGATTTTGACTTATGACGGACTAGTGTAATCACTAACTCGATTTATGATTTATGGTTTGGTCAAAACTCTATTCCATAGGGCCAGACACATCTACACCTATGATAAGCTGCAGATGGAACAAGAAATGCTGAGAAAAGCGTTGCTGGCAAACGGGTATCCTGAAAAGTTCATAGATATTCACAGCAGGGTGACCAAATGCAGTGAGCCAATACCAACGGCTCAAAAGAAAGATAGATTCTTATTTTTGCAATTCACAGATAATCATCTAGTAAACGACACTAAGCACAAATTGCAAAGTGTCCTATCCCGTACGTATGCAGCTGCCCAATTACGCTTGGTTTATACCAACAAAGGACCCATTCTACACAATCGCGAACGCAATCTGTCTGAACATTCTGTCTCTCATTTTGTCTACCAAGTCACTTGAAGTTGCGGTGACGTTTACATAGGCAGAACAGACCGACGGCTATCTCTGCGAGTGGTAGAACACGTCCCAAACTGGTTAAAACAGCTCATGACACAACGATCTGAAACCAGTGAATCCGTTACTCGAACCCCCTCATCATCGATTGCCAGACACCTTATGATAACAGGTCGACCAGGTTAACCTACTTAGATCATTCAAAATATTGTTACGTCAACAGAACCCGAAGCTACTAGTCTTCAGCGAAGCCACGTCGACCAGAACTAACTAGCCAGCGCTATGTGCACAAAAGTGGGTGAAGCAACCTATAGGGTTGCCGTGGTGGTGATGACATAATACGTGGTGTGAATGTATGCATGTCCATACCCTGTCTATCTTTATTTGTGTGTCACATATAACCTGTATGTTTTACGTTTGCGACTGATGAGAGTAAACGAAATGTTAACATGTCGCAACATCTCTTCTTTCTGCCCCGATGAACCTAATTCGCTTAAATATTTTTGACGTCCACCGCAGTTATGTGTAGCAACTGATGAGAACATTCGAAATGGTGTTGCCATCTTGCAAAACTGGTTTTCTGATTTCACTGTTTAAAGTCGTAACTGGGGGAAAATGCTTTATAGTCGTTAGGTCCATTTTCAGGAATGTCGTGCTGATGGAAGCAGAGTTTTTAAATAGACACGAGGTTTACTAATGTGAGACAGGCTATTTACCTCCGTTTGAATTGATGTATATTCTTACTGACTCTTATGGCATATAGATGTTTGTTTCAATTATTGGAATATTTTTCCGAAAAAATTGGAACGCAGTTTCTTCTGAGCTTTGAAAGCCGTTCAGTGAACGCCTTGTTTCTGAGGCCGTACATTGGGCTTTGTTGCAAACGGATCGCAAAAGTAACGGTGAACCTGTTGCCAGAAACTCTAGTATATATGTTTACGAGGTTGAGATTAGGCGGCCGTGGACAAAAAGATCGATTGCAAACGTCTGGCGGCGTTCTCAATAGCTCACGGAAGACGGGTAGCCCAGTAAACTCTCCGTTGCTGCACACTGGAGATATTGCACAGCAAGTCAATCAGGCTTGTGTAGATGGAAATATATAAAAGTGTAGTAGTCGAATAGGGATCGTGCGTAGTGTTTATCAAGTTGTAGCCGAAAGCAGAAGGAAGGAGTGTATGCTTGATGTTGCCTATCTTCCATCTGGTTTTAGCTACTAAGAAAGATATGTGTTCAGCGGGATTGAATGAGTTTGGACAACGTATACATGAGGCAGCGCGCTGAGATGGCAATTGATTTGCTGTGACCGTTCAGTTTCAAAAAGCCGTCTGGTATCTGACAAACATGCGTGAGGACGTTGGATTTATCCGCTGAAACTGTAATTCAAGTTTGACATGATGACTCCACTCTGTGAGTTACCCACAAAAGAAACAAGACTTCCGGGAAAAAAAGTGACAATATCAGCACATAAAACTTGTTCAATATGTATGATAAATTAGCACAAAACGTATACATACGTGTATATATATATATAAAGAAGAGATTGTTGGAACCAGTCTAACGGAATAATACCCAGTCAATTCTCACTATCAAAAGCCGAACAACAATGAGAGCCAATACTCAGGGAGTTGGACCTGTTTATGGATATCGATGCTGGAAGATGGAGTGTATGAAGAAACATTTCAATCTAGCGAGGCGAAGAGCGGCTTGTGATCTCATCATTGAGACGGCTATCTCAGAATGAATATTTTGATGGGAGCAATGGTAGGCAAATACTGGGATAACGCAAAATATAAAACAAAATGTGACTATGAGAAATATTGTCAATTATAGTCACTTTCTTGAATCACTCCACCGGTGATTGATCTGTACGTTCAGCGAGTATTTTCAATTCTCACTGTTCGAGTGTGGTCATCCAGGTATGAATCGAACCAGCTAAGCAATGGATTACGTATATGAAGTGATGCTATCTTGATAAGAATGCGCTTATGCGGAATACGATCAAAAGCCTTTTGCATGTCTAACAATAGGAAAATAGTTACATCGTCAAAATCGATGGATTTTGTGACATTGTTAAGAAATTCCACCTAGCACGCCATGCAAGAACATTTGCTGAGGTACGATTGTGTGCTGGTTAGAATTCGACCATGCGACAATCTGTTGTCCTATCTAGCAGACAAGAACAAACTGAGGTGTGGTAATGCGATGATAATTTTTCAACGTTTTGCCGCTGTCTAATTTTGTATTTTGGTTTGCAACTTTGAACGTTTTCCACTGAGTAGTAAAGAACCAGGTATTAAAGAATGACTGCACCTATTAAACAAATGACTCGCATATCTTCGCATCCGTGTTTGAGTGCAACATGATGGATACCATCAGGTTTAGAGTGGTAATTTAGTTTCCAGGTGAGGACAATATATTTTCTTTACTGTTAAAGGAAACAGGAAAACATGAAGTAAAATCCTCGTGAATTTTAACAGGATCATCGATAACAGTTTTGTCCTGTAGGCTTACTGTTGAAACAAAATGTTCTTTCCTATAGTTCCTGCATCTATTCAACCTCGTGCTCTTCTTTTTGCTATCAGGTGCACGTTTTCCCCAACCTAGATTGAGAATTTCGGTTATCTACTCTGTAACATAAAACATATCATGCATTCGCGTGAGGAGGAAATGGTGTATTTCCTAGCTGTGATTTAAGGCTTTCGAGCTTAATTTATTTCTTTGGAGTGAACATTCTTCTTTCCCTTCCCATATTCGGGCCGTCCAATCGTTTTGGGACTAAACTGTTCCTGCAAAACCTGAAGTGGTTAATGAATATCTCGGTTGCAGCACAAGAGTGAGAGGTGAAATATTATGTTTTCCACTCCAAAGATCCAATCACTGTCCTGAACGAAATGCGGTCGACGAAGTTCACTTAGCGCATGTATACGACGGTTGACATTTTGCAGATTCTAAGTCAAACATGCGGTTGATTGCATTGTGGTAACTTCCCTAAAATTGTCCCGAAACAGACACAGTAACAGAAGAGATACCCTTCGCGAAAATAAAATCTAAGGTCCGGGCTTCGGCTGGATTCGAACCAGTGACAGAAACATCATGCCTAAACGTGGCAAGCGTTCTACCAGCTGAATTACAAAGTCGCGTCAGAAGCTCAGAAATTTCTAATTCGGATAGAGGCGAGAGACGCAGTTTGATTTCCAGAAGAATTGGAAGAGGTCCAAAAGACATTTGCCATATCAAAGCCTTCGCCGATTAATTTGTATTGTGAATGCAAGAATGATACATAATTATGCCCATGAATAAGGTTAGTCATGTCGTTATGAGTGCGTTAGGTAATCTGCAGACCCGTCCCAACAGAAAACCACAGGATCTAACTGATACAAACAACCACAAAAACCATGAATCATATCAAGGCAAGGCTCATCAGGTACGATTACAGAATGCTGGTGCTTTGGATAAGTTAAACATGGGCCACCACATCAACTATTCTGAGTTTACATAACAATAAATCTGGTGTCTTATTGGGAAGACGCATATAAACGTATGACGATGGATAAATGTTAGTAATTCCTGAAAGAACCAATTTATTGCCGTGCAAATAGTTATTTGTACAATCCAAACGGCGAATTGGTTCCACTATGTCCAGAATATATGCGTAGTATTTGAAACCTGAACCGCAATGGTTCGCGCAAAACGTTTTTGAATATAAACTGATGGGTTTCTCATGCATGACACTTTTTCGCGCAAGTCATCCGTAATAGGTCCACTGACACTGAGCTCCATAGAAGATGGTTACGAGAAACACGGAATAGTTGGGCTCAAACTAGCATTCAAATTCGTGTAACGTTAGCTGTGAATATTTCGTTGGTCTATAGTTAATAAAATGCACTGGTTAAACGCAAATGATACAATATGTACAGAACACACGTCAATTCACGGTTATAACTTATGATATACACTAATTGATAATGTAATGTTATGCGTCAAACACCCTGGTTCACTGCGATCGTTCAACTGGCTACTTTGTTTGATATCAAAGAGGTAAGAAAATCGAATATTTTCAGCAGGAATCCATAGGTAAAGTATACGAGCAATTCACCATGGTTGCCATTGCAATGTGATTGATGTTCGTTGAGTTGATTGACAATAAGTTACTGCATCAAAATTATCAGTTCCTGAGGTTTAACAAGCGTATGGATAATACAAATTAGTTTCATTCGAAGTCATGCTCCAAGTGTTCGCACTGAATGATTTAATCCTCAATTCGTGACCATAAGCTCATGTTCTAATCTTTTATTATCCACAGTTCATACTTATATTTTCTAGTTCATTGTGTACGTGTTTTCGTGTACCGATTCGTTAATTTCATCCGTGCATTTGTTTGAAGCATCAACATTTTTGAATTTGATCGGTAACAAGAATAAAAGGTACCCACCACTCACCATACCTCTCTTATTCGCTTTTGTGGATTTTTATGCTGGTGAAGTAATTACACGGTGAAATTTTCACCTGGAACACGTAATTCAACATTGACTATGAAAGTTGCAGCTTAAATGGCTTGAAAATGCGGGATTCACTTGAAATTCTGTCCCGTGACGCCGACACATTATTCAAGGACACTGAGTCTCATTCAGAATAAACTGATGACCGTGTTGTCTCGATAGTGAATATAAGCTAAACGTATAACAGTTTATAAATATGCATGACAGTTATCATAGTCGACGGGTAATTGCCATTGTGCCCAGTCAGCTACATACGTGTCCGAATTCACGTCGAACCTACAACATTACAAAATTCTACCATGGACTGTAATGAACATTATTGAAAAACGTTAAACTTTATTTGATTCTCCGCCTGTGTTGTTCACACGCATCTACACTGCATCCGTTTCTAACATGGAGAAATCACCATACACTAATACCGAATAAATATACATGACTATCGAACGTAGTGAAACATATGATGAAGCCCAACGCTGATTCTGAGACGTAACCCGCCCACTAAATGTCGGTTCACCAAGTCGTTGATGTTTGTATGGATTGTCAAATGGTCCGAATGAGCGTTCAACTGTGCCTTGATCGTGAAGATACCACTTCATGTTGGTGGTACGTACCCCATCGTTATAATCTAGCAATCGACGGTTTAACAAAAAGACGAAGTGTTCACATACACTCCACTCAGCGTAGTACTAAAATTGTAGAGATACTCTAACTTCCATAAATTTACCCAATAACTCGATCGACTGTATTATTTCAACTTCGTATTGCACAACAAAATCAAGGAGAAAGGTCTCTCTGCCCAGTAAGGTCCAGCAAATTTTGAGTTATTAAGACTTCCATTGCTCAAGTGAATAATCGCCAGGCAGTTGTAGATATTGTGGAATTGACTATATGGTTTATAAAACTACTATGGGCTGAGTAGTCGCAACTGTTGAATTAGGAGTATAACCTAAAACTGTTATGCTGCCAATGTAATGCAAGAAATTGTCAACATTCTTATTTAAGAAACGTGATATTTAGATGAGTTCGATCAAGTAAATGATTTTGAGTGGCGTCGATTACCTGCAGGATCATTTCAAAAGAATCCGAACCACAAATATGTGAGGCCTCTACCATCTACATTACCTACTTTTTTTGTCACCGAGAAGACCATTATCCCCGGGAAGAATAGATCGTCGTATCGCATCTTATCATTTCGTAGACAGTGAAGTCTTTTAACGTCTGAACTGACATTAGCGTAAACCAAACGACTGGAGACCTTTTGATTGTCTAAAGAAAACAAGAATATTTAATAGATCTCTTTGAGACAGCTCAACGAATAAACATTTATGTCAGAGTGCTGCAACTCGATTGAAATCTTTTATTTTTTAATGCAACTGAGATCGGTTTGATACTTTACACATCCTAATTATGTTGGGAAGGTGCTCGAAGAAAATTCGGAGGCATTCTCAAGAGCAACTGAAGTCACCACACGGATTAAGTGTTGTGCATGTGTCGGAATAGCATGGGATCCCAGTGGGTGAAAATGAATAAGTGACATGCTAACCCTGATATGACGTTTCCTTCATCTGTTCTGCTGAAGTGAAGAGAAGAACCCAAATTTCTCAAGTTGGTTGATATACACCACATTTTGACTTTCGCCAACCGAGAACGTTTCCACCTTCTATACCTTTCCCAGCAGCTCTAGCCTACTTCCAACGTATGGTGCACTCGCTTGTGTACGAGAATCCATATGAAGTTGCGCGACAACACGATAATGATAGATCACGTCTCCTCTTCGATGTCCACAGCTGCCTTCTTTAGTAGAAATAGAACCTCCATAGATCAGTTTGTTGCAGCTGTGTCTCAGGTTGCTGAGTCACAGCATATATTCAGTAGACAAACGTGACTGTTTTATCCGGTTGAGCCTTCCCGAGTTTCGTCGCAGCAACATTAAATCTCCCACACACACTTCGGTACCTCACCTTATGATTTCACTCCTGATAACTGAAAACTATAGGTTGAGGAGTCAATCGATTTTTGATTTGTAAATGGCCTGTACTCACTGTCTTCCTTGGTCTAGAGCAACCGCGGTTTTGTCCGGACAGTCGAACAGGTTTGACAAGCACGACCATCTTCTAAGAAACCCATTTTGGTTTTTATTCAGCAAATTACTTTCGAATTATTGGTCACAGATGCGACTTCTGTGAACAAGTTCGAACAATTTGCGCGTTGTGTTGACAAGCTGACAATGAAACAGTCATCAAGTTTGACGTGGTTAGCCCTGTTGTATCTTAGGTCCATCAAAATCGACTAAAAATCATTGGGTGTGATCGCATCCTCTGTTGAACAGATCGGCAGGAGATGATTAGAGTGCTTGAATCACTGTTTTGAGAAAAGCAAGCTAATTTTCCTTTTCAGTTGGTTTAATATCTGTCTCACCTACAAATGGAAGATTTATTCGTTCTTCTCTGGGAAACCATAAACAACGTTTTGGGTATCAGCTTGTCAGTGTTCTGCCCATTCAGGATATAAAATAGTTTTTCCTGGAAACTTCCGCAACATGATCGATTTGAATTCTAGTCCTGTGTCTTCACGCAGCAATTAAACATGAGAGTAGAATTGGCCTGAATTTTTCGCAGTTGTTTTTGACAGCCTTCTTCTACTAGCGATCATGAGTCTACGTTATAATAATTACCATTTCACTTCGTCCAGATTGATGAAATGTGCTTTTTATGTTTGAGACTATTGTAGGAAGGCGACTGTGCCATTATTTGTATAGGAGCAAATTAATGAATTACGATTTTAGCATGATACAAGTTTCCTGAAATTGTGAACAGGTAGTGCAATAATGACCCGATTGGTTTCTTTGAAACAAATCCATTGCTGCTGTGGTATTTTACCTCATAAATTTATTGCATTCAATTGATCTCTTATATCGTGCTGGTTAGACTCCCAACGATATCATATCACCTCGGGTGGTAGAAGATAACACGCTAGGTTGACATCTGCATTCAGATGATAATTTCCACCCTGCAGTTAAAAAGGAGTGACCTGTACGTCGTCTTTGTCAAACGACGCTCTCAATGCATCTTCAAATGAGGTATGTCGACTATGGTGAAATCTGGCACGCACCATTACGTGGATTTATATATTGGTATACGATAACTAGTTGTTTTTATAACAAAGTTCGTTATCCAAACTTACATTATTTTGCGAGCTTTGTATGTTAGTTAACTTCTTGCACGTGAAGCTGTCTTTCGTAATCAAAATAGTTCTGCCACACGAGCACTCAACCTACTATCTTCTTTGGCTCACATACTCTTCCACTTGTATGATATTCCGTTTTTTATGTCACGTTACCATGAACCCCGTTATATGTGTTCTTGTCACAACCTCACTCATCTCTTTTTTTTGCTTCAAAGACTAAAGAGGTTTGAGTATAACGATGGTAATTACCGGGTTTCTGAATCGTTCAAATTTATTCGGAAACAAAACTGGACGGTTTGCATCGTTTTCTGTTGTAGGCACCGTAGTTACTTTTCAAGCTGTGTTCCGCTTTCTCGTAGATTATTGTCTTACGGCGGTATAAACAACGTGATCTCCGTTTGTCTGAAAAAATTTCAGCTATTTGCTCATGCAAAACAGTTTTCGTTTTACGACTTTCCCGAGGCTGTAAACCCAGTATTCACGGATGAGTACGTGTCCCCGCTAGATAATTCGATGAGTCACCTCTGGCTTGTGAAGACTTGTTCCAACATAGTGATTGCTCTGAAAATGTTGGCTGGCGACCTTCCATATGCTTAAACGATGTTGCCTTCATATGTTCTTCAGCAAACATACACTACTGAGTGCTACCATCCACACCAACGATCCTTCAATGGAGCTTACTCTATTGCCTTATGTAGAAATTTTCACTGTTCATTTAGTTTTTCTAAATTCACTCGGATCCTCGAGCTCTTTCAGTGAACCCTGCGCGCAGCCTTCTTCACCACCTTGATTCTTCGCCGTTGTTGACGAAAGATAAGTTATGTGTGGGTTTGTCTCTGATTGACTTTTGCTAATACCTCACGTAGTTTGGTGCTGTCGTTCTGTCCGTTTCTTCTTTCTCCATAATAGAACTTAGCTTATTATTTACTTTGCTGAAAAGCACCGGCATAATTTCGATAAGGTGTCACGTGCTTTCAAAGAGGCTGGTCTCATTGTTTGCCTGCTTCTCACGATAGCTTTTGTCATCTTGGTAATCGTTGCCTGGGTTGCTAAGTTTAGTTCGTAGAGCCATGGAATTTACCAAAATCAAGTAACGCCAGTGATTGTGAGGTATATAGTGTAATATTTCATGTTCCATTCCATTACATTCTAAATCAAGGATATCGGTAACGATATCTAGGAGAAAAGGCTTACTTTCATTAACTTCAAGAACGCGCGATAACAGTGTTCTCCTATCCCATTGATCTGTGTATGCCACTGTCAACAACTTTGATTAATTCCTTATTCTTAAGGCTTGAATCAGCTCCGGGCGTCTTACTCGCTGCGATCTCCGTTATCTGCTGCCTGGTATTAACTTCGCATTTCAGTACATGGTTGTTGCCAACGATTAATTAACTTCTTTGTTCATTTGAGATAGAGCGGCGGAAGTTGCCGAAAGGTCGTGGTCATGTGAGTTAAATTTTCAACCACAATACATCGTTTGCCACTCTAAAGACCCTCAAGTACTTTGTTGATGGGTCATGCGGGCAGTTTTATTTGTATGGGGCAATACAAGGCATCCTCATTCAAAATTACCCCATTCCAAATTCAACTTGAGCTTAGATCAACTTGCATCACTGTCTTCCACCAAACGAGTTGCGTAATCCTCCGTAAATTTTAGTTGTCCTTTAGAGACTCCCAGTTGACTATTCGGTGTTGTGTACTTGCTGACTGGAAACATGTGAGTGTACGACAAACCCAGATCAATGATAGCGCATTGAAGTATATCGTTTATTTTGCATTCATACGATTGCTATACTGTTGCTGCATTCTCTGGCCAATAGAGTCATATAGGAAATCATTTTGTGAAAAGGTACATCCGTGCCAACGAAGGTGATTCGAATTTGTGTTTGTTGATTAAACACTGGGCGATTTCGGTCAAATGGATATAATGAGTTATTTTATATACTGGTTCTTATCAGACGTCCCTCACTCCATCAACCTGGCATCCACAAACATTCTGAACAGTAAAAACAACAATACATACATGAATTTGGCCTCCTTAAACCAAGCAATCTCAATATTTAATTTCCGCCTCTCACAACAGACTTTTCAGCTTCCTTGCAATAGGTATTTATGGCAAGAGTCTGATGGAAAATACATTTTTGTGTGTTACAGGTGAACAGCTAATTTGTTGAAGTGCAAGCATATTGCTTCCTCAAGTGAGGTATTCTATTCACAAATTCCATCCTTGTCCCTAAACAACGACATCCCTTTTAATAAAGGAACATCTTCAGACGTATCCACGTTTCGGCTGCCAACTTGTAAACAACAGAAAGGAGGGCTCCAGTTAATGACGTCCAAATGAAGGATAGGAGCCAACGTCTGTCGGGATGCATCAACAGCCCTGAAGCTAATCCAAAACCGGCTGTTACCAATGTCGGGGTTATAGTGACATTTCTTTGGCTAGCCTGCTCAGTATGATCCAGTCTGCTTCATCTTGATCTTCTCCGTATCTTGGTGAACAGATGCGCTTTCACGCGCATCCGTTTATGAAAGCCCTGTTGCCAGATCTTACTGCAATCATAATCGTAGTTTTTGTTTGTGTGACGCCTGGACAAGGTTCATATTTTCCAGTCCAACCTAAAGCTTGGTTTATAGCGTATGTGTTACCTAACTTATGCTTTACTCTCATAGTGACGCTGTACCCGCATATGTCGGTGGATTTGTTTAACTTTATCTGGTAGGCACACGGAAGTAGATCTCAAAGCAATATAGAATAGTTCGTCTTCATTTGGCTGCGCTTTTATAAGTTGCTCATGTAAACATTTACCAACTTAGTCTTGCTAATGAGGATTTCATTTTTGCGTATGCTTGATAGTGTGTTCTTGGCGTTGTGATGTAAATGGTCGCATCATTGTTTGACGGATGCAATTTGCTCACGATCAATTTTTATGGAACGGCTATAAAAACTGTTGGCCATGGAAAATTGTTAAAGCCTGGGAATATTTGGAAAGAAATTATCCGACTGACTTGGCAATGGGTAGACCGTTGACCCGAGCAGCAGCTGAGTTATTAGTCCGCATTTTTGATGTATCAATTTTTGAATGGTTTATAATATGGAATCAACTGATTTAAAATTGGTTAGCGATCCACAGATGTGATTGTGTTTTGTTGCTTCTACAAATCCACTGTGACGTAATGTTGTTATGGTCAGACATAGCAAACGCTGGGAAATACGTAGAAGGGAGTCGAACTAATTTTAATTATGGGCTACATATGAAGAACAAGACTGATGTAACTTCGTAGATTTCAAGTTGTATGATGAAGTTGTTGAGGTTGTTGACCAGTTTCTGTAGTTGGGAAACCGCGTCAGCGTAGGCTGAGGTGTAGGGAATGGAATGCAATCATGTCACTTTGGAGCTAGAACGATATTTACTGATCTAAAAGACTTTTGACGACAGGTAGTCATCTTTGTGATCCCAAGGGTCGCGCATCTACGGCAACTGCATCAATTTACGGTAGCAAAATCTGGCGGGTCAGGGTAGAAGACGTGAACCATCGTTAAGTATTCGACCACTGATGTCTGAATTTGCTCGTTTGCGTCAGGTGGCACCGACGAGTAACCAACAGTGGGATTAGGGACGAGATATTCGTCAGTAATTGCCAAGGGTGTCCTTTTGCCAAATCATTACATTTATACATTGGTTGACGGCCTCCGAAACGGATTAGCCTTTCACAGTGACCGAAGCCAAAGGACGCCTGCGCTTTAAACCATCACCGTGAGTGGCTTGCGCTGCACCACTTGCAGTTCCACTCACACACCACGTATCCGTTGTAAACCCGAAGGAATAAGACCAGTAGGTGTGTGAGTGAGGCCTTTGTGTTCAGCTGGCCAATG
>JTDE01004689.1:45002-61311 GCA_014338405.1 Paragonimus skrjabini miyazakii | reverse complement strand
TTTGAACGACCTTCAAGGCGAATCCCGTGAAACGGATAATTGCCGACTGAAGTCCATGTGGAGATTACCGCGCGCTCAACAACGCCACGGTACCGGGAAGGTACCGGAGTACCGGATAGGTTACCCATTCCGCATATTCACAACATCACTGTCAACCTGGAAAGCACCTGTGTGTTCTCGAAGCTTCATCTAGTCCGCGCTTACTACCACATCCCGGTCGCCGCGGACGATGTCGCCAACTCAACGGTAATAACACCATTCGGCTTGTTCGAATTTCTGTGCATGTCACTTGGTCTGCGGAACGCTGCTCAGACGTTCCAGCGAATCATCAGCAATGTTACAGGAGGTTCGAACTTTGTCCACCCGTATATCGACGATCGGCAATTGTGTAGTTCGCCGGTATGGTGCGTCAAGGCCGAAACAAGTTGGAAACGGCCACCTAGGCACGAAAAGAGATTTTCCAAATTTTTCGTAAAATATTAAAATGCACATTACGGGGCGAATATACAGAACTTTTCGAGTGTAATAGTTGTGTTGCAATGAGAAAAATCACCTTGGCCTGAAAATTGTCCATAATCGCACTTTTGTTGAGAAAAATGTGTTGCCCATTTTGAATAACATCATCATGTTGGTTTCCTTATCTATTTCACGTTCTGAAAATGCTTCCGTCGGACGTTTCGTGGTGGAATACATTTCCCCATCTATCAGAAACACCAAATTTCGCGTGGTTTGAGAGGTATCATTGAGTTTGTAATTTTTGGCCACGTTGCGTTTGCACTGCGTTGTACATGAAATATCCCAGTAATTCCTAAGGGAAGCTATGCCGCCACTTTTGATGGTGAGTTCTGTAACGGTACAAGCCAGGGATCTAGTGAATAATCGTTGGCTAACTATTTCCTCGTGTTTGTCGTTTCAGATGTGCAGACGATGGGCGTTAATGAGCAAACAGGAACAAGACACATACCGAAGAATTGCATTTATGAGGTCAGCAAGTTCCCCGAACCCCGTTTGTAATTAACTTATGTAAAAGACGGAATGGGATGAAAGAGTTGTACCCTGTTTCTGTTTTGCACCATACACAATACGCACGCTGTTCTCGCGGCTCTTTGTTTTTGTTGTTCCGGTGTTTTGTTGAGTGACTGGTTGCTGTGTGTTGGGACTACTCCGCGTATCCTACATTGACCTTACACTGTCGTTTCCGTTTCAGCGCGTCCGTGCGCATCGAAGATTGTGCTGATATTTTGTGCATTACAGTTATACAGCTAAATTATGTGTTCAGCCTGCCTCCCTGATAGCATTTTCCGTAGAAAGCGGTGGACGAAATGTCAATCCTGAAAGTGATCGCACACGACGTTATCACGTGGTCGTTCCTACCTACGGTATGACGTAAACATGGATAACACGTCCCAATCTACCACTAACAACGTGTGTATGTAGCTTGCCATGTGAACGTGAGTCAAGTATCATTTACCCGGCTGATAATGACCAGATTGATGCTCGTTATTTATTCGATGGAAACATTAATTTCCACTTCTACCATTTCAGTTATTACCCTTCAACCTTCTTACCATAGACGCTTATGATTCCGAGATAATTGTAACTTACCCTGAATGATCCAAATACAAGTTTATTCTGATTTCTCCTGTACTGTTCTTATCAGCATTGATCATAGCTTAAGTCAACTGGACGGAGCAACTACTACTGTGACCGCATATGAATCGGAATAAAAAACGCGCGCAATAATATGTGGATTTATAATATATTCCTCACAACATTTCCGTATGAGAAAAAGTGAACAACAGTTTGTCAATCACTTTTCCGGGATTTTGTTTTCGCCAAGTGATCTCCCGAAGGTTTAATTGGAACTGACGTTCGTTTGGTCTACATATGACACGAAAGTCCTTCTTAACAAAGGACCAAGGATTTTCTGTATGTTGTGAGTGGATTACAATGTTCTCGGGATCCACGAAATGTTCTGAGTGACCGATCTTCCAGTGCCCGTAATGAGCTATTTCATCCGAAGCTCCGTAAAGTCCCCATATATCCGTTTCCATCATGGCGTTCGACTGGAAGCTGAATATATAAGTAATGTAACCGGCTTAATCTGACATGTCTTTGGATGATAGCTAATAAGGTGGCTGTGTTTTGTTTGTTCCCAGGGCAGACCACCACGAACGCTTTCCGCGTCTCTCTTTCTACGCCACAAACTACGCAAGCTTTTGGTAATTGAAACTCGCGGTTGTACTGCCTTTTCATAAACAGTGATTAATCTATTTCGACGATGGAATGGGTTCCATCGTTTCTGCGAATTCCCCAATCTTTCCATAATAGGAGCGTTGTTCCCAAAACGTGTTTCGCCATCTGCTCGGACTTACCATGCTCAATGGCAGACGTGTGCGAATATGAAAATTAACGGTTGCCTTAAACCTTATTTTCAACGTAGTCGCAGTGAATAGTATGCTGTTCTTAAACTCCCAGTGTAGCAAAATTGTGATTGCTTCCTCTAGTGTACGACGCGTAGTTCCAAATATGTAACCTTTTCGAGCAGAATAATTTCGCTTACATGGTTCACACTTCCACCGATAGTTGCCCACCACGGAATCATCCTTCGCCAAAATAGCAGGCGCACGACATATGCAGTTCATTCGGCTCCTCAGGACGCCGTGTCGTGCTAACTCGATCAGCATAATCTTGGCACTTGCAAACATTTCCTTCTGCTTTTACTGCGCACGTCTCAGAGTCAGCCCAAGACTGCCTTCCCCAGAACACCCGAGAGGCTACAGCAGTAAGCCCAGCCTGTCCGTCCTCCAGCGTACGACGACGTCTGTAGAATACATCGGCGTCGTTGATGAGATTGACACTCAAATGACATGGAGTATTACGACTGCGTAACTTGCGGCCGGCCTGCGTTGACCTGCTCCGCAACATCCTCCTTGTTTGTACACCTCGTGACCTAGACCGACTTCTGCAAAACGCAGAACGGTTGAAATAAATTACCTCTCGACGCAATCCATAGCAACCCATTCAGGCATTGAGCCCACTGCAGTTACTACGACGGCCCCAGGATCGCACACACCCCTAGCACCAGGACTGCAACTCCATATTCTGAACATGAAGTTCAAACACGCTGAACAATATACCTTCGTGGGGTAGTGTACAAGCCTAGCACTGAAATGTTATTGACATCAGACCACACTGATAACCCGTGGTTTGACAACTGTGGAGCTTCTGGGATAGCACACCAGGATCTTAAAATGCGCATATGGTCGGGCAAGGAATGAGATAACATACTGGCAGACGTCAGTGAAGTCCGCATCCGGCAAAACATGGACCAACAGTAATCGGAATCATAAGCGTACATGGCTTGAATGGTAGTTGTGGACCGTGAACTCCTGAGCTGTCGTGTTTTGAAAAATTATTTTACCGGAAGAAATCGTTTTATCAGCTTGGTACTTGATACAGAAATTGAAATCGTCGAAATATGCGTCGTGGACTCATATCTATGTATTTTAAATGACCGTCAACTGAAAACGACCTTATCTTATATCGTTTTCCGAATTCGGTATGGCCACAGTTGTTGCGGTCGATTGTGTGTGGCAGTGTTAGCACAAATATGCGGAAATAATTTCTTGACTCATTTTTTCTCATTTCTTCATCATTTCATTTCCTTTATTTATTTTTTATTTGTAAGCAATGGATCATATCGCGAATTTCAAAGCGATGTTTGAGAATCGTGAATTTCACACTTTCTCACAGTTCCAGGTGTGCCTTCAGAGGTATGTAGATGAGGTGGGCGTTATTTACGTTCGTGAGACGAGCTGTAGGTCGAAAACTGCTTTAAAGTGCGATAAGGTCAGGTAACGTGGGTGCCTGAAAACCGTACAGATTTATTATAGTTGTACGAAGTATAAAATGTGTGAGAGTGTATGCAGGGGTGTGTGTCGTGTCTAATGGATCGGTGGTTGTTAGTTTTGACAAATCAGTTCTCACGACACATGCTGAGGATCATGATTTCATGTGTTCCGTCAAAATGCGTGTCTGGTTGTGAGCTCTTTCGAGTTGGAGCACAACCACTCTCCCAATCGTTTGCTATATGAGTTCCATCCTACGAATCGTGGACTCACCGCCGGTGAATTGAACGAATGCAGGAGTCTGTTCCAGTACAGTACGCCAACTGCTGACATTAAACAGTACGTAGCGGATGTTTATGGGAAGTTTATCACCACTGCTGACGTTGGAAACATCCGCCGAAAGTTGAAGTCTGCAATATCAAGTGAGTTCGTTACGTAATATTGGTCACGGAACGTTAGAGAACCTTGATGATGTGCTGTCGTTGATGAGTGCGACAGGTGTGATGCGCACCATGAGGGTTGAAGGCAACAGGTATACACATATCTGCTTCGCCCAGCGAACGCCGATTGATGTATTCCGACGTTTCCCGCATGTTGGGAATGTAGATGCCACCCACGGGACCAACATGTACAAGTATGTCATTGTATGTTTCTTCGTAATTTCGAAGTTGGAAGTTATATTAGTTCCTCGTTACAGATGGTATGTGACACTGCCAACCCGTGATGTACGGGTGCGTTCGTAGTGAGACGTATGCTTCAACACACAGACTGTTCGAAATGTTTCGGGAAATGATGGGTGAGCAGATTGGGGTGAAAACACTTGTCATGGATAGGATGGCTGTGCAGATGAGGACAGCCCATGTGGTGTTCGGCTGCGACATCCTGATGTGTTACTTTCATGTATCTGCTGCCGTACGTAGGTGGGTAAAATTCGTCTATCATATTTGTTACAATACAGACTCTTTTCGCAGCTATTATCTCTTCCATCAAATGGCTACGGCAGACGAAGAAAAAAAGTAAGTTGTACCACTACACTGTATACCGTAGGTTCAAACGTGATCGTATACAATCGGTCGAACCGGTAAGACGGTTCTGAATTATGTGTTGTGTAATTGGCTATACATCAAGCCGAAGCGGACCATCCATGCGCGAAACGATGTAGTCCGCTTTGGCAATCGAACGAATGATAGGCTGGAGAACGCAAACGGACGGTTGAAGAAGAAAAGGCGCCCAAGAGGCTTCCGAGCCGTTGCCATTCAGAAAATATGGATCCACAGTGAGTGGCTGCTACGGAAGTATGAAATACAAACGAACTATGGGTGCGACCGTCGTGTGGTTGTCGACGTTGGCTGGTACGAGAATCACACCTTTCACACAATGGCCATTTTCATGAGTGCAAAAACATCTGTAAGGACTCCACGACACCCTTTGGAAACAGTATCTGAGTGCAAGGTAAGCGGTTCTCTAATAATCAACTTGGACATTGCAGCTCCGTGCGCAACAAGATGGCGAGGCTTTCGTCGTTGAGAACGCACAGGGCACATGTGAATGTACTTTTTACCGTTCATTGTGGCTTCCATGCGTAAACATTCTGCCGGTGTTTTAGAAGCATTTCCACTCCTACTGTAAGGGTTTTTGTAGTTCACATTTCCATTTACAAAAATCACATCCCCATTCATGAGGGGTGGCTGGCAAGGTACAACTTGGCAATTCGACGGTTGATGGTCCCGAAGCTTTGGCCGCTTGCTGCAGCCAAGCTCAACCGCCCTTCATCACGAACTTGAAAAACTGCATGATTACAGCAACCGCACGGCGGTGACCCGCTTTAACGGCATCACTGCCTCAGCCAGTGAAATGGTGGAACGTGCCAAAACTTGCTTGCTTTTGTACAACTTCCCCATAGGCCCACCTACAAGCAGTATGCAACCGAGGTGGGTGAAGAAGCCCAGAACAGGATTCCCATGTGGACACTGCGGTGAAACAGTACAGATAGACAACTATTGCTGTGATGCCGATCAGCTGATTTCCTATCCTAACTGTATCCAAGTGGCAGATATAAACGATTGTTAATTCTGTGGTGACCAGTTTCAACCTCAGTCGCCTGGTAGGTGCATGTTTCGAATCCTTGTTTCTGTCAGTTCCCTCTAGTTCAGCCGTTGTTCGCGCTCCCCTAGTGTGGTTACGGGAAGCAAGTCGCGCACACAATCTACAACGGGTGTCGACGTAGACCGGCCCGATTACAATGTACCGCTTGTACACGTGCCAAAGAAGGCGCGAATCAACCTAACCTGGGACGATTATTCTGCTGATATAATTGAGGAGAGTAAATTTTTTCATAATGCGTACACAGTTTTCTTGCACATGTCAGACGCGTTGAACGACATGGTGATGAGGACTTCATCTGATACACGGCTTCAATCATTCGGGAGGATACCAGTAACATGTGAGAACGAAAGGCAACATTCTATGCGGAAGAGAGGCGGAGATGGTACGTACATATTTCCACAATCATCAGGGATATCATTCACGTTAATATCCGAAAGTCTTCGTTTCTAGTGACTTCATTCGTATACTTATGCATTTACGCATAAAGTAACGTTTTGCTTAACATATAAAGTAGGAGAAATGGACGGGGCAGTTATTAATGTTGTAAGCTTATAAGCTGGAAGTGATCCTCAATGTCATCCTTTCAGCAGGTCAATTCGTCTCCATTCTAGCGTACGTCACGGTTAAATGGGAACGTTCATAACAGTGGCAGCAAAGTATGGTGAAGCAAGACGAATATAATCGAGAAAATTCCATTAACTTGTACAGTATTTGAGCATAACCATGTGCATTGAAACAACCAGTACCGTATCAAATCCCGTTTTCACGAGCGCCTACTCATTAACCGTTTCCAAGATAGATTATCTTTTCTGCCGTCGGATATATGGAGAAAGGCACTTTCGGATTAACAGATTACGCGTAACTCGTTGTAAACTTGACTCGTTAGCGAACGATTCCATAGCGCTCTATGCAATTTTCGAGATGAAATACGTCATCCTATAGCCTGAGAGTGCTTCATTTTGCGGCGTTTCAAAGGTATGGTCGAAATGGAAATATACAGCCATACAGTGTTGGCATTGCATTCCAACAAGAACATTAAAACATTTGATAGGGAAATATGTATGACAACATTTCCAGCTTCCTTGTATATACGTTATTTGTACTACTTCTTGTTTGCAAGATTTCAGGTAGATGCTGGTCGATGAAACGTTGCCCTTAGAAATGGTTGGAAATGATACTATAATATGGTTGTTTCTACCTTCGGTGTATATGGAACGGCGTAGGAAAAGGATATCACATCCCAATCTATCATCAGAAGTAAGTTCTTTTCACTCTTCTGCATTGTTTCAAACTAGATTGAGGTCGCGCGACATTCATACAGAGCAATATACGGAACCAGCTGAAGTCAAGCTGTCTTCTGATCACCGGGAGTTATACATCCCAACCAGCCACACTATGATGTTTATAACACCAGGTGTCTGTCGCGGTGCGCAAAATATTTCAATTAATGGGACGATCAACGGAGTCAAAGATGATGATTACCATGTACCCCAAGCGCTTCAAATACAGGTTTTACATCACTTCTCACATGTGTACGTTCTCCAAATTGTTCATGGTAAGAGTGGTTTGGAAGGATCAGCTACAAGTGTGAACATATGCTGCCTACTCAGATGCTGATCGTAACCTGAGTCAATCGGGTGAAGCAGGTACTAGTGTAAACGCATACTGTATTCTGATACTTATTCATAGATTCAGTGAATCAGGTTTAATTGGCGAGACTTGTCTGTACGTTTTACTATTTATCATAAGGTTCTTGTTTCACTTTCAGACAAATAAGTTTTACTGCAGATATTTCAGGATTGTCTGAACGCGCATTGTCATCTTGTCTTGGGATGTAAGTCATCTTGACGTTTGATGCCTCCGGGCTCACCAAAGGGTACAGCTATTTAACGTCATTCCTTAACTATCGTTTTGAAAACATTTCGGTTTATCAAGAAGCACTTTAGGTCACTATTTCGATATAATCTACAGCTATTTAACTTGCGCGTACAAGAGGTTTCGTGGCACAAACAGAATCCCTGAAACTGCGTGGGACAACTGTTCTTTGCTTTCTTACATACGGACTAGCACTACAGTTAAATTTCATTATCGGCAGTGATCAGTAGGTTTTTCAATTTATCACCTGCCAATCTTCACCCTTTAGATCCCCATCTCAAAGTTTCCCAAGTTTACATAATTGTATAAACAGAAAATTTTGAATACATGTCAGAGTGAGCCGGTTGCAGTGTGCATATTACACTTTCAGTCTATCGTCAATACATGAATCTGGCTGTTCGCCACGTATCACTTCATAGTTGTATCCCGAAAGGACAATCCCGCGAACCAACTCGTCGTACTGTTCTTGATATTATATCATACATAAAAGTTGTATATAGTGCAATACACTTGGATATATTATCAAACGCTGGTGATTCTGAACTATTCAGAGTTTGGTCCAGCCAACCTGGCCCATAGAGAAGGACTGAGTATGCAGTATAGATTCGCACCAGTAGCTGCTTTAACCTGATTCACTCGGACTATGAATAACTTTTGGGTATGCAGTGTAAGTTCACACTAGTAGCTGATCCATCCCATAAACTTAGGTTGTCAGCAACGTCTCAGAATGCAGTATGCGTTTACACTAGTACCTGCTTCACCCGATTGACTCAGGTTACGATCAGCATCTGAGTAGGCAGCATATGTTCACACTTGTAGCTGATCCTTCCAAACCACTCTTACCATGAACAATTTGGAGAACGTACACATGTGAGAAGTGATGTAAAACCTGTATTTGAAGCGCTTGGGGTACATGGTAATCATCATCTTTGACTCCGTTGATCGTCCCATTAATTGAAATATTTTGCGCACCGCGACAGACACCTGGTGTTATAAACATCATAGTGTGGCTGGTTGGGATGTATAACTCCCGGTGATCAGAAGACAGCTTGACTTCAGCTGGTTCCGTATATTGCTCTGTATGAATGTCGCGCGACCTCAATCTAGTTTGAAACAATGCAGAAGAGTGAAAAGAACTTACTTCTGATGATAGATTGGGATGTGATATCCTTTTCCTACGCCGTTCCATATACACCGAAGGTAGAAACAACCATATTATAGTATCATTTCCAACCATTTCTAAGGGCAACGTTTCATCGACCAGCATCTACCTGAAATCTTGCAAACAAGAAGTAGTACAAATAACGTATATACAAGGAAGCTGGAAATGTTGTCATACATATTTCCCTATCAAATGTTTTAATGTTCTTGTTGGAATGCAATGCCAACACTGTATGGCTGTATATTTCCATTTCGACCATACCTTTGAAACGCCGCAAAATGAAGCACTCTCAGGCTATAGGATGACGTATTTCATCTCGAAAATTGCATAGAGCGCTATGGAATCGTTCGCTAACGAGTCAAGTTTACAACGAGTTACGCGTAATCTGTTAATCCGAAAGTGCCTTTCTCCATATATCCGACGGCAGAAAAGATAATCTATCTTGGAAACGGTTAATGAGTAGGCGCTCGTGAAAACGGGATTTGATACGGTACTGGTTGTTTCAATGCACATGTAACAGGCAAGCCAGACGTTCTGGCTTCGTGTACCAGTTACAATCGTAAACCATCATTGAGCAACGTGGAGACCCCAGGGGACAGCGTTCTTCTGAAGTGATGGTTCCAACGATAGTCCTGTGAAAGGAGACAATAGAAACAAGCGTGAGCCAAAGGCTCATTAAGACGTGCACGCGACTTGCACAATCGAAAACAAAATTGGCGCCAACAACACGGTAGCACGTTGCGTTACACACATGAAAATCAAATACCACGCCTCGAATGGGGAAAATCCTCAGAAATCGAATGAAGAATATGCCATTACAACGAATTTGACAACTGGGCACCGATCAGTGATGGGGGACGATGAAACAAAATTCAATTCACTCAAACAAATTGTCATTGTTTGGGTCGGAACATAAAGATTGTTTACGCATCGGGAAATCTTAAAAATTATAAACTACTGAAGAAAGTATATGGAAGAAGAATGTCTAGTTTCGACATTCGGAAATGCACAGTGCTCAGACTGAACAAGGGTAAGGAAACGGTTGCAGTAGTTGGTGTAAGAATACAAAATGGTTAATACTGTTTATTCTTCAGGAAAATAATAAGACATAGGACCACACTTCAGCACTAATTAAACAAAGCACAGCGATCTCAAAATGATGCAACAGCCCTCAACAGACTCAATAATTGCAGTTATAAGACCTGAAAACTTGAGCTGACGCCAATAACGGGTTGTTTCCCCGAAAATGTTGGAAAATATTTTCAACCACAAACCAATACTTTCGGCACTTATTCAATGTATCCCAATTTTTCCATTAACGCTGCTTAATTACAATTGATGTACTGTACGTACCCTGCCTGAAATGCCGATTTTAAAATTTCCAGAAATATTTAAAAACCAAGATTCCCGCCCAAAGTACCGCTTTGCCTTTTGAGCGACCTTCGTGCCAAATTCCTCGAAACGGATGATTGCAGTTGTGCCACTTGGCTGACAAAATATCAATTTGGTGATGGTTGTCAGGCGTATTGAATATTGTTTTTACTCCAATGAATTTGTCACAAAGAAATTGACAAACCGTAGAAATATTTCTTCATCAAAAAACGAAACTCACACATTAAGATTAAATAACCTATCGCTGATAGCGGTTCGTTCACGGGTTTGCCGTTTGAGGACCACGTCAGCCGGATCCAGTCAGTTTGTCCGTTTTGATGTCAGTGGTTTTCTGTTGACCTAGAAGACCGTCATTGTAAACAGGGTGTAGCACCGTTTCTGCAGTTTACAAAGATCACCAAGTGCAGAGTGGAAGACCAATCTAGCGGAATAGAGTAAAGTATTAATCTAACAGCTTCTTAAGCAAATGGGAATCCAATAACACTTCGAAACGGTCCCTAAAAGAGCAGCTGACACCCTCTAACGGAATGCCGTTCCAGTGGTTGATAACCCTGTAGGAGAAAAATTGTTACCTAAGGAAGGTCCGCGGTCGAAGCTTATGGAGCTTCTTGTCGTGACCCCTTTGATTATTGTCAACTACTGGGGTGAAAAATTGCTGCACGTGTCCTGCGCTGATTAACATGTGTGTAAGGATTAGGTCTTCGCGACTTCTTTGAAACTCAAGTGGATAAAGATCAAGAATTTCAAGGCAAAACTCGCGAGAGAAATGTCGCACGCAGTGACCATTTTGGTGGTTATCCGCTGGACACGTTCAGTGGCGAGCATACCTTTCTTCAAGTCAGTGTATACCACTTGTGTAGTAGACTCAGGCGGTGGTCTTGTATAAACCTCGTGAAGCGTTTAAAAGGCATGTCTCCCTATGCGGGAAATGGCTATTTCTATCATCTCAAGAGTCCCAACTCACTTTTTAGCGGCCATCTGGTGGTAATAAGAGTTAGATGAACCAGATGACAGACCCATCCTTAGGTCTTTTTCAAGTTCAACATTCGCGATATCTATTACACCTTGTGCACCATGTTTCACCAGTAGGTTCCCGAAGTCTCCTCCGAACGACATATGTGCACACTTAGTGTCGTTTAGAGGCAGACTAGTCATCCAACCGGCACTTAATAAGGTCAGGGTCAATCTTCACTGTACTGGGTCCAAATCATTCTAGATTATTAAAACACCAGCATAGAGGCTACCGCTGCTGAAAGCAAGGTTGGAAAGGTCATGAGTACATATCAGAAACAACAAAGTACCAAGTGCGGATCATTGAGGGACCACAGCGGAGATCGGAGAGGGAGTAGAAAGGTCCAATTCGGTTTTCCCTCAAAAGGCCTTTTACCAAAGAAGGGTGTGATCCAGTGGAAAACCTCTCCGTGAATGCCATAAGCTTCTAGGACAGTGTGGGACATGCTTAACGGCCTTGATAGAGTCGAAGGAGTTAGCACCGGAACTGTGGTCATTATCCTTCGTCTCTGTTAGACCATCCATGAATATTAACATATTAAATATGCATGATGGGTTGGGAAAGAAACCATGCTAAATAGAGGAGGAAAGGTTGTGTGAGAAATGATTAAGAATGGCACATCTTGGTAGATGCTCCACTATATCGTATGGAATTTTGGTGGGGCTTATTGATCGATATATAACAGGAGAGTGAAGATCGCCTGCCATGAATTCAGGCGTTATAATGGTTTCTTTCCATGCCTCCGGAAGAGTGCCGGTCCGACGTGTCTTGTTAAACAGATTGTGGAGTGGTACCACAAAACCAATGGTTGCTTCCTTGAAGATCCGAGGATGGATCGCGCTTGGTCCCAGTGCACCATAAGGATTGATCTTAAGCAGGGGATCCTAAACGTCGAGCACGAAGACGTTAGTTGTCAGGAGTTGGTATTGGAAACCTACCCCCGGGAGAATCGGGTGCTAGTTTGACGGGATCACATTGTAGACTGGCGAATAGAATTCTCTGAATACTTCAGCAACCACCTGGGTGTTGGTGGAGGTTTCCCCGTTAGAACCTGTGAAGAAAGTACTGGGGGCTTGATTTTCTTCTGGCGGCGCATTCCTATTCTCGCGGGTTACCAGTAGGAGTTTTGGTTGTACCTGTCGGGTGTGCTGACACATTTCCCGCTCACACTTGTCCTGTACAAACCGTGAGGCTTCTAAATCCTCCGATTTGCCCGTTAGCTTCTGGTTAGAGAATAAACAAGAATGTAGGTCAAGAACGTTATGTATGTTCCGCGAAAGCAGTGCACAAAAGGGGGAATTCCATAGTTTGCGATGGACAGGTGCCTCATCAACTGTGTAAACGGCAGATTTAAAAGGAAGGTAGTTTGAGTTCACTGAATCAGATATGCGTTTGAGTGTGCCTAAGAAAGTCCTTAGTGCGTCAAAGTTTGCTTTCTGGGAATTTGGGAACGACGTCTTCTTACAGCATTTTAGAACAAGTGACAGATAAAATCAAAAGCCAGTGACATATAACCACTAGGCATCAGCGGTGGTTTGATAAGCACTCTACCTACCGGGTGAGTATTGTTCGTGGTAACAAGATCAAGCAAGTAGAGCGTCTGTTCTGGAAGATGCCTTGTAGATGGTTCGACATGCTGCATCCAGGATTTCTCATGGATCAACATTGCGAAGGATTTCGAAAGTTTGCATTAACAGTTCTCAAGAGAAGCAGCTAGATAATTGGGTTTGGGTGCGTTAAAGTCATCTATATTAAGAAGATAGGAGAGATGATATGTAGACGAAAGACAGTTTAGAGCTGCAAGAATTGATTTGTTGTCGGGTACGTTGCACGACGTCAAACGGTACATAACGTCGATATAGAGCCTATCGCGACCACGAAGCTGGAGTTTGAACCAGAGTGCACCACGTTTCTCTGGGGTGGTAAATTCCCTTGTGGCAGTTGGCTCCGGCAGCTTCTGGCTTTGGGAGACAGCTCAACCTCCCGTGTGTCAACGAGGAGAGTCTGTTCGGTACAGTGAGTACCCGAGTGCGTGCAGTTCATTATCGCTGATTTCTGCGGAACGCGAGAATATGAGGGGTAGTGTCGTGGGCCACCTGTCTGATATCTGGTAGTTCGTGTAAAAGGCTCAGACAGTCAGTATGCATGCATTTGAGAGCTACTTCCCCATTTGGCTGGGTGCAAAAAAAGACAGAAGAGCACGAGGAGAGGCTTAAGAAAGCAGTTCTAGTAACGATGGAGAGTGCGTAGACGGTGTTAGTGTTTCGTGATCCTTCTTTTCGGGTACCGACCCTTTCACTAAGGTCTCAACAGTTGACACTTAAAGTAGTGCCGCACACCAAACCGTCCCACCGAACGCCGTTTGTTAAGGACTTGGGAGTCATAATCAGCCAATCGTTTAGAAAACTGTAACCACCTGCTAGAAGAAATTGACGTGACGCCAAGATTGGTGTGTTCTCCACCTCTCACATATTGGGGTTTGCTGGGGGTGCTGAGGACCTGCGGGATGGGATTGTTCTGGTCAGCGAACGCGTGAAGGAGACGATCGACGGAAGTAGAATCGTGCTTATCATTCCTCCCAATTGTTTCAACCGTTTTCAGTCGTTTTCAGTCACTTAGGCGATGAGCTTCGCAAGGCCATCATAGAATGGTTAGACTGGCTTCTCTGACGCACCGTTACGCACGAAGACAAAAGCAGATGCTCAACTCCGATGGGTTTTGTTCCTGACACTGGGATTTGTGTGTCGGCGAAAACGAACGTTAGTCATGCGTTCCAGAAGTCGTTCGATATAGTCAGCGCGCAGGGTTGCTGTAGCTGCAAGGTGCACAAATACGCCGAGGAGGCGTGGAGTGATTCCGGAAATGGTTTCCGTCGCAGTGTTTTCAATGTCCTCTTTGACGGCACAACGAGTACCGAGTAAAACTAAAGAAAGTAATTCACTTCATTGCATAGCGTCCTTCTTAGCCGACGCTGACGCATTTGTTTGGCGGTGAGTGTGTTCTACTTTTCCAGCCAAACAAAGGTGGGCGTACGTGAACACAACCCAAAATCTGCGTTAATTCACATAAGGTACTGGATTTAAATTGGTTATCACGTCTCTCCGCTATGGTCAAATGTTGTGTCCAAAATTTTGCGATCTAGTGTTCGACACACGCCTCGACCACTTCTTCCTCGAAAGTTTGTGTAGAGCGGACAGTAGTAGGTCATCATTTCAACCTGCCATTCATATCCCTTAAAACTATTCGCAGGCAGTAAACGCTGCCATTGGTAAGCCGTTAATAGGTGAGTTTGTAATATCAGTAATATTTCAGTTCACTTCAGTTCACAGGACATGGCGGCTATCAGTCTGGTAGTCCAGTTTCTTGCGCTGGTAGGCAACAGCTTCTCGCGCTTCGATTGTGAGGATCCCTTATCAGGTTTCGTCTGCCTGATATCCGTAATTAACAGAAGCTGACAGCCTTGTACGTAAAGTAAAGGGAAAAAATAGCGTACCGGAAAACTACTAGTGCGCATGTTCGTTGATAAAATTGGGACAACCGTACTGAGATAATCACGCATACGTACACAATCATTTTGGAACAACCACTAATATGCATGTGGTACCCTAGCTATATGTTACTCTTATGTGTGAATTCGACAATCCTGTGACACGCTGATTGTGCAGTTCTAAGAGAGACAATACTGCTCTTCCTACACACTGAAAAGAGGGTTTGCAGACTGCATACTCATATGACAGTTTATTGTCGTTGTGGAGAAAAAACAGATAAGTCAAGAACGTAGGACATGTTCAGGTACAGCTCAATCCATTTGAACCCCCCGATTTCTCAATGGCGATACATGAACTCACCATTACTGGGATAGTCTGACGCAAATTTCTGAGCAATAAGGGGGATGAAGCAGAATTCTACAGCCCCCATCTCCCACTGACTCACCTTTGCTGTTTTTTAAATAGGCGGCGACCATATGAAACATAGTTGAGTACCAGTGGTATTGACATTTTTGTCAGTGCTATCTTGTCTTATGATCTGCATCTGCCAATCAGTCACATCAAGGGGCCGTCATGAGTTGTCCAAAATAATGAGAAAAATTGGATTAAATAAATACAGAAAGAAAGAACCTGAAAGTTTCCTATGGATGACAGTATCCAAGTTAAAACTAAAACTGCAGCGTTGCTAGACTGAAGAGTAGGAGGGTTCGGATTCCAGGGTGAAAATTTGAGCAAGTAATGTTAGGCTCTAGCTGTTAATGACCGGGAGAAATAACCCAAACGGTCTAACTTTTGAGTATCCGCACGAATGATAGCAAAGTTGCTGACCATTTTTTTGGGCTATGCACTACAGAACTTGTGCACAACTAAATAGTACGGAAGGTCTAAACATTATTACACACCGAAAATAATCATAATACTAATGATTTTAGCAGATAAGTATTATCTGCATATACATATATATATAATTTCACATTCGTGCCTGCATATAAACGTCTGCCTACATCTAAATAAAGCTACATACAACATAGTGCAGTGAAGTTGAACGATCGTAACATACTACTCATACCACGGTCATTCAGTAGTAGGACCGGAGCATATATTTTGACATCGTACAAGCCGCAGGAAAAATGCAGGAAGGAAAATCAGAGTGAGCATCGCTCATAGCACGCATGCTAGTTGCAGAACGTGATTTCCCCAATTTTCGCCGCTTGGAAAAATATTCTGAAGCAAACCCCGGCTTTGTTAGCGTGGTACCTGTTTCAGAAATTGATATCGACGGATTCTGTGTCATGGGTTGATATACGTTTGTTTAAATTGACCATTAATTGAAAACGCTGTTATCGCACATCTTTTTTGAAATTAGGTATGGCTGCCGATCCTGTGGTGGTTTGCGTGTGACGATGTCAATACCAGGATGCTG
>JTDE01004689.1:34275-44597 GCA_014338405.1 Paragonimus skrjabini miyazakii | reverse complement strand
CGTTTAAATGCTTAACCCATGTGTTGGTTTGTCGAATAGACAACATTTGTGCCATCCGCGTTCTTGGAGCACAACAATAGTTGTGTACACACGGAATATACACAGAGTTATAACACACACCAAGTCTACATTACGTCAGGGAACGTTCGATTCCAGACCTGGTTAAGCCTACATTTGAATAGTTCGACCGTTGAACCTTCGAGAGTATACGGGGGGAGCTTGTTCCACGCGTTCACCACTCTGTGAGAGAAGAATGAAGCGCGCACACCCTTGTTTGCCCTCGGTTTGAGGATCATCATATAGTGCCCTCTTAGTTGGGCATCTTCACCGGCTGAAATGAAGTAATAACCGGTACATCAGTCAGACCTACTAGGATCTTCAAAACTTCTATCATGTCTCCACGAGGCCTTCTTCGTTCAAGGGAAAATAAGTTGAGAGTTTTCAGCCTGTTAGTATAGTCTAAGGGCTTCATGTTTCGTATCAACCTAATAGCTAACCTTTGATCACTTCCAAGGCTTGGACTCCAGACCTGGATACAATACTCCAAATGAGGCCTAACGAACGTTTTGTACAACGGAATCAGTACTTCCGGCTCTCTGGATGAGACGGTTTTCATGTGCTGGAAAAGCGAGTTTCTTGCAATCTTCGCCGCTAAAGCGCACTGCGTCGTGAGTTTAAAGTCACTCTGGATTAGAACCCCAAGGTCTCTACCTTCCGTAACTTGCTTCAGCGTGCTCGGATTACCTGAATTGGGAAGCTGTTTTTGAGTAGATCTGTTACCATCTTTAATCAGGTGCAGACGCTTTTCTGAGTTGAGGGGTAAATCTCATTTTATTGACCATTCGGATAGTGTTGTAGCAAATAATTTTGTTGTGATGTGCAAAATATTTTTATCAGGGTCCCTAAGAGGTCGCGGTAGTTTGATGGTGAAATACGTTGACGAGATTGCTAAAATTTGTGATTTAGTTGATGGAAGGAGTTAGCGACAAATAAATAATAAACGTACATACTATAATTTGTAGCTCATTTTTTTGTTAACTTGTACATTCGATAATCTCTGGAATAGGTGCTGACAGCCGGCATAAATGTGGAGTGATACAAACCTCACCACGTGGAAATGGGAACCATGGGCACGATTTCTGAGCATAATATGAGCCTGTCAGAGATGTCTGTTTGCCTAATTTACACAAGGTGCAAAAGAAATCATTTGAACGATGAGCTGGGCACACACTGTTAGTATGGACATAGCTAGAACACACGTCATGGGATAAAACATGCATGGACTCGTGATGGTCTGTCTATAGACTTTACTGTTCTGACAAGTTACACATGTTGTGCCGGACCGAGTAAGGCTTTATTCAGGCGGCAGTAAGTTTGCCAATGTCATGGAATTTGGTACGTGGGTGTCCTGTAAACGTACAACAAGAAACATGCACGTCATTCACGGGAAGGGAACTGAGAACTAACTTTGGCGATGAATGTTAAAGTAGCTGCTTGCGGAGAGTGTTTGACGATTGTTACGTGTTTTACAGAAAGACGGTTACCACGTCCCCTGTCTTCATTTATTCCATTCTCATTGTCTCATCTTCTTCCAATTAAAATCTTCTTGGTAATTATTGCAAGCATTTCTTGCAGAATGACAGGACCATTCAAGTAACGCGCTCGACATGTAATTCCTCTGACGAACGTTAATAATCATGCATTTTTAAATCTCGGTATTGGCCATTTGTGGAAACTTGTGCTGGCGTAGTTTTTTTCTTGACTCTTGTTGCTGAAACTTTGTGCGTAACGTGGTTTTGTTTGAGCTTGTTCGCTTCCCCATTATGCGACTGTTTCATTTGATTGTGTTCAGGCGAACCGTTTGTCTCGGAACCGGTATATGTGGTGGATTCAATATCGAGGTTTGTTGTTATGTTCTTTTTTTCAGTTTATACGCAATTTCTTGTACCTTATCATCATATTAATAATCGACTCGCCAATACAGCCACCTTTCCGTTTGGATCCGAGTCGGCTGCTGAGCGGACTCAGAACTTACAGACGCTTGTTGCTTACGGACGCTACTGCTCTAGATCCAGCCTGTTGACAGACGTTGCAAGTAGAATAAACGTTGCTCGAACAACCACTGAACGTCCGGGATTAACAAAGGGTTCGAGCATTTTAGAGGTTCCTCTTTATATCCGTAAAAGTGTTAGGCGGATGGGATCAGTTCTTGTTCAAGAAGGCCATAGACCACAATGTTGGTGTCACATTTAGCTTACTGTATATGCGCCAAAAATTAAGAAGTGATTTTGGAAGGTCAAATCTCTTCTGGCGAGTGTTTGTCGAATGTGGTGCGAGGAGCCAGATCGTGTCAGAAGTGGGATATACTTTCAAAAACTTGCGACAAGACCGCCATAAAAGCGGCGCTGTCAATAAATAATAATAATAATATATTTCTCAACGCATCTGAGAAACAATATCAGATGAGCTTGATCAATATACACATTGTAACGCGAAGCACATACGGTATACATAATTGATAATTATACACTACACGAAATACGAAAATAAAGTAAAAAAGCAGACATAATATGATAGAAAAGTTTCAGTTTATGAAGAAGCATTTGAATCACTTACTCCCAAAAGGATAGATATCAACATTTTCAATATTCGAAAAAAATGCCGAGTATTCACATCAATTCTCGCTTCACAAGGTTAACATTGACCTGATGGTCAAGTTCATGCCAGTAATAAGATTTTTGAGGATGGAGAAAATGAGCAGTCGAAGAATTTCGCCATTATTTAATTTAGACAATTCCGGAAAAATATGTAGAAACTTTTATCAAGATGAAGAAAGATAGGGGGGACCAAATTTTCCCTAGAACGCCGTGCTTACAGTGTCGCTGCTACTTCTGATGGGTGGAATTTTTGCCCTTCGGAATTCTCCCGCCTTTGAGGCTCGACTGACAGTATGGGAATTTTGACCTGTTCCCCGTTAATTTTTCCCAACGCCCAAACCACAAACGCTCTCAGTAAATTGCGCTGGCCTCTGGGTTTGCTTCACAGGTATTCCCGTTGATTTTTGGCTGCTCGTAGAGCAGAAACTATTTGTCTGATTACGGACTGACTTATGTGAAGTTATATTATGTGCTTTCTGAGCTGTTTCAAAACCACTTTCTTCTAAGTTTCTGTCTGCTCTTATCATGGATGTCTGCAACTGGCATAGGTGTACACTAGTTCAACGTGGGCCTCCAGTTTTGTGTAGCTCGGTGTCTCTTAGTGCGGCAGAGCATGGCGGTGTTCAATCCCAAATAGAAGCGACAGCAACTTGTCTGGCTATGTCTCCTTTCCACAAACACCTCCTTGGTTTTCAGTTTATATTTATATCTGACCGCGAGAAAATGAGAGTACACACTAGTTCGGTAGTTTGCACGCCAATTCTTCAGCAGCCATAATTCCGTGAGGGACATTAATACCCAAACCCACTCCCATGATGTCTAAAATTGATTGTTCAAGTACATTTTACATACTGACCACCTCTCTAGATACAGTTGCTTCAAACAGACTGGAAATTTGTGTTATTTCTTAGTTCAGCCATCGCCGGTTAGTCCGATGAACCTGAGCTCCGTCCCATCATTTTGGGCTTAAGTAGAGGCTACATTGCAACCACCAAATTCAGTTTTTCAGAACTTATGCTGGTCGCGAACAGTCTTCATTTAGCGCAGCAGTATTCTGTGCGTTTGATGACAACATCTTCGTGCTTCCTACATTTCGCGCAGTAAGTCTACACCACTTGCACTTTGTGAGTTTTGATGTAGAGAAAACGAACCCATTGACATCATTGACTAGCTACCGACCAGAGATTGATGCCTAGATCAAAACTCACGTACTTGCGTCGACTTCATGCACAATAGGTGTCCCGAGTCAATAAATTGGGCGTCACGACCAAGGTCATGCGGCGTTTATCAACCGGTAGTTGTGACTACGATAGTCACTTTCTAGAAAACTATTATTCTTTGATCGAATCCACTTCGGTGTAAGCTTTCAGAGGTGAGTTTTACAAATTTGTTACATGCTAATTTCGTTAGCTTTATATTTCCAAAGGATTTGAGCATAAAAGTCTTTTGTACATTGATTACTTGCAATGACAGTTCTTCCAGCGTGAAAGGTTAGAAAATGGGTAGGGTTGACGGGGGTTTCGGCGTCTGTTGACAGTAATGGGACGTCCTCAGTCAAACGTAGCAGCCAAATGCTTTGGTCCTCCCTTGAAAGCTGTTTTATCTCCTGATGCATGCAGTTTTATGGGGCCATATATAGTTGTCGATAACCTTTTGATGCAATGGAGGAATACGTCTCACATAACACGGGAGAAATTCCAGCTACAATTCTCAGCCATCGCGTGTCAGGAGATAGCATACTTATTCATGGATAATTTGGAGTTGTTTTCGAGCATAATGACAGATTTCTACCATTCAGTTTAAATTTACCAAATTGTCTGAGAAATCTTAAGCGAAAAGTGCTCGACTTGAGCAAGTGTTCTGTGCACCAGATACAGTTAATCAAATTGTATGCGGTTTACCTGTTTGTAAAGTGTGCAATGCGATATGAAAAATACTATTTTTGAATGTCTCATATTTCACTCATGTTACTGAGGGAGGTTCGGAAATCGTGTGGTATTGACAAGATTTTTAGCGTCTGAGGGAGGGAAAGGGTCCTCATCACAATGATCCAAACCCATCAGTGAACTGCACCGGTTTGATGAGTCTGAATCATAACTGAACTCTATGTGATTATCTGAGTAAAGCAACTGCGACGTACGCAAGTCTGTCTAGAGCAAGACTTCACTGACCACCTGTTATTATTACTATTATGCAGAAGCTAGCTGTGGACATCAGCTTGGCACGTTTGGTATTATTTTTTTGTATTTCAAGATATGAAAGCCTATTTCCGTGATTTATTCCAATGAGAAATTGAAATTTACCTATAACTCAGTGGAAATAAGCGACGTTATTCATTTTTAAGGTTGATGGATGGAACACTGTGTCGTCTGCCTTTTCATATCACATCGTTTACCGCCGTTCAAAACATATTCCACAGCCCGGCTACAACACAGTACAATCAACCCGATACGGCATCAAACCGGGACTGTTGGCTGGCTTGCCTGTTGTCAGTTATTCATTCCGCTGTTGTCAGTGACACGAAGAAATATACTTGCATTGTGGCCTCATCGCATAAAACCTGCAGATCTGGACTCGTTTACCCGCTGTGACTAGCTTGTAAGCATTTCTGATGACATGTCCGAATGATTCAAATAATCATTCCACGTAAATTTGGTTTAGCAGTACTTTATTATTCTCATCACAGTCATCTTCAGGTTGACAATTTTAAAATTCTGATTAGACTGTTGTGTTAGCTGCCAAAGGTCAGTGCTCAAAATCGTTGACGCTGTCTTCAGAAAGTTTTCATCTAGCGAAAAGAATTCCTTGGCTTATATCCTGTGAGGCTGGACGGCGGGTATATGTCTGATACTGCGGTCTGTTCCAAAAGGATACTATGTTTACCCTTATTAGCTCCTATAACCAATTCCCAGAGGTTTACTTTCGTTGCTGGAATTCAGTTAGTTTTAAACTACGGCGTTTCGAAAAGGTTCTAGTCACCAAGGCGTCCCACATATGCTTGTGTCATCATGGATCTGAATCTGCAGTCTCAAAGTCATACGTCAATAGATGAAATCCACGAAGAGTTTATGCAAAATACATCGTGTATGTTGAAGATCGTTGTTTCACACATGAAGTAGTGCTGTTGTGGCCCTGAGTGATGTGAAACGATTGTAAGCTAAGACGGAAAATCTGAGTCGGTGTTGATATTAAAAGATTAATGTTTGCACCTCAACAGGTTTCTTGTTCCCAGCGGCAATCGCGCTGGTGTGCTTCTGCCGGGGTAAAATTGTAAGGGTTTATCATTCTTAAAAGTACATTCAGTTCACCTGCTTCATGCTATGATGAGTTTCATGCGACGTTGTTGAGAAAGTTAACGTTGGAACGCTGTTCTTTGAATGCGCCGAAATAACAGTTGAGTTATTCTTTCTGTCTTAAAAAAGCTATTTCACCCGATCGTCTCTACTATTTGTGGCTTAGAATTGTATTGTACTTTAGGTCAACATCATATACTTCTTTTGTATGCATAAATCACTCTTTAAATATTAGCCGTGGATTCAACTTTAGAACGTTTTCTATGTGATCAGCGGTATGCGTGAAGGTTCAATTCCCTGCGCCAAACCGAGTGGCGCAATCCCAATCATTCATTTGCCCCACATCCGATCGGGAGACTACATGTAAATCGTCTTGCTCACTCACATATCCCTGGCCTATTCTCAAGTTCCCAAATACATCACGCGCTCCGCAGGCCAGCGCGTGATTCTACAGTCTCTGTCCACTCTACACGCACAGGCTGCGCTAGGCGTATTTCACCTTCACTCACCCGACAGACAGTGACTCCTTTTTCTCTCAACACTCTGATGAGCAAGACCACATGCGCTCGTACACGAGCGTACACACGCGCGTATCGACTGAGCTAACTCACGCGCGTTAACTTACGGGCATTCGACGCACATACATGAATACGACTAAACTCGCAGAGATACAGCACAACTTTTAACGCCATGTCTCGGACGGTGAACAAGTCAGCAATGCACAAAGCCAACGGACACGAGAACGTGAACTGCACCACAGCCGTTCAACTCCACACCGCACCCTCGTGATCCTACCCTCGCAACACTGCCGACATGCAGCATACACCTGAATATTGTTATTCACACTGTTATCAACTTGGACATTGTTTTGTATTGTACATGAGTCTCCTGAATTATCCATTGTCTAACGATTTTCCTGTTTATTTCTGTTCATACTATACATCTTAATACTCAAATGTGTACCCCTATTTTATCACATGTAGCTTATGCTGGGTAGTTGTTGTTTGTCTGTTGCCCAAATCAGTGCTCCGCGTGACATTTCTGAGTCCTCGAAGTGACCATCCATTCGTTCGTTTTGTAAGCGATTCAGCGATTGATACACGGGTTCGAGGCAGAGGCCCAAGGGTCCCGGATCCAGTCGGCTTTTCTTGCTCAGTGTCAGGCGGGCGTCTGTTGATCTGAAAGGCGTTCAGTGAAAACAGAGTGTAGCACCGCTCTTGGGAATTACAGTAAATATCAAAAAACAAACTAAGATTACTTACATAAAAGGAACTTTGGAAAATGAGTCAAGTAATGTTTTAAAACGATCGCTAAAAGCGCTACTGACGACCTCAGCAGGGAGACTGTTCCAGAAGTTGGAAACTCTGTACAAAAAGCTGCTGTCTAAGAAAGGTCCGAGGACGAAGCTTGAAAAGCTTTATGTTATGTCCTCGTCGACCGTCGTTATTCGCTACAGTGAAGAACTGATCAACGGGGCCTACTCTAAAGAGGAAGTGTGTGAAAATTAAAACACCGCGGAGCCGTCGAAATTCAAGTGGGTATAGATCAAGAATTTCGAGTCGAAACTCGTACGCGACACTACTGAGATTTGTGACTAGTTTGATAGCCCCGTGCTGGACACGCTCAATGGCTAAGGTGTCTTTCTTCAGGCCGATATACACGACCTGATTAGCATACTCGAGGAGCGGCCTTATATAAACCCCGTGAAGCGTTTAGAACGCTTTCTTGTCTATGTGGGGGGAAGTGCGCTAAATCATCCTGAGAGTAGCAAACCCGTTTTTCACTGCCATCTCGTGGTGATGCGCAAAGGATAAGTTAGACGAAGGCCAGATGTCCAGATCTTTCTTCAGATAGATTTTCATTATATCTGTTGTGCCGAGTGCACTCTGAATCACGAAGGCATTGCCGGAATCTCCACACAGTGACATGTGTGCGCACTTACTGTCATTTATTGGGAGACTCCATTCGTCCGACCAACGCTTAATCGCGCCGAGATCAATCTGTAGTGCACTGGGATCAGTGGCATTCCAGATTCTTAGATCATCTGCATATAGGAGGGCGTTGCTGGAAATATTGTCCGGAAGGTCATTTATATACATCAGAAATAACAGAGGACCTAGCACTGATCCTTGAGGAAATCCCGCAGAAATGAATGAGGGAGATGAACGATCCGATCCAGTTTCAACTCAGAAACGTCCTGTTATCAAGGAAAGAAGCAATACAGCGGAGAACCTCTCCATTAATGTCATAATCTTCCAGTTTGTGTTTCAGGGGGCCGTGTGGGACACGGTCGAAAGCCTTGGTGAAGTCGAAGAAGATGGCGTCTGAGATGAGGCCATTATCTCTGGCCTCCTTCAGGCTATCCATGAGGATATGCATATTAGTTATGCATTACCGATTAGGAAGGAAGCCATGCTGGGTAGGGGAAAAAGATGTGTTAAAAGGAGGTGGTTAACGATGGCACGCTTTAATGAGCGCTCCATTATCTTAGACGGAATGCTAATAAGGCTGATTGGCCGATAGCTAGCCGGAGTGTCGGTCAACCACTTGAAATATGGGCATGACCGTCGCCTATTTCCATGCGCTAGGGAAAATGCCAGCCTGGAGTGTCTGTTTGAACAGTTTATAAAAGGGTTCTTCCAGACTGGCAGCTGCTTTTTTAAAAATTCTGAGATGGATTTTGTCAGGACCCATTGAACTGTATGAGTTCACCCTAAGCTGAGGGTCCTCAACATCCAGCAGAGAAAACTCGACGGTAATGAGTGGTTGCCGGAAATTCTACAGCGGAAAGCTAGGGTGCCAATCCAGTTGTGCGATGTTAGAGACTGTCGAGTAGTAGTCCTTGAACAACTCGGCCACAACTAGGGAGTCAGATGAGTTCTCCCAGTCAGGCAGTCGGGCCGAGGGTTTATTTTTTCTTAGTCGTCGCATATTTGTTCCCGCGAGCTTTGATGAGGACCTTTTCTTGTTCACGTTTGGTGTGCTCACGGATTTCCGGTCTAATCATATTTCAAACGATGTGGAACTCGTGTAGGTCCTCTAAGTATCCCTTCATCTTATGCATAGCGAATAAATGGGAACGGTCATCGAGTAGAAGACGTATTCTGCGCAAAATAGGTGGCCGATAAAAGAACGTGCGCAGTTTGCGCGGCACAAATAAGTTGTCCGCTTTCTCAATTGCGCTTCAAAGTGCACAGTAGTTCTGGTCCGCGGAGCCATAATCAAGAAGTAATGAACCTAAGTAGATCCTCAGGCTGATTTTAACGGCCACTGTGGTCACTATGTCCAAGTGGTGGTGCGATGATCACTCTGCCTACCAGGTGGGTCTCATTAGTGATAACTAGGTCGAGCAGGGAGGGAGTCTGACCAGAACGATGCCGCGTTGGGGCGTTGACATGCTCTGTCGACGCTCTCCTTCGTATCAGCGTCGATAAGGAAGTCGAGAATCCGCTTTCACATTCCTGGTGGGAGGCTGATGCCCAGTTTATTTTCTGTGCATTAAGGTCGCCCATTATAAGCAAATGAGTAAAGTTTTGATGGCCTCGGACGTTGTCTAGGTTTACAAGAAGAGTGTTGTCATCAGGGACGTCAGATGAGGGAGAACGATAGATAACCCCCACTAGGAGTGAGTCTCGGCCTCGCAAAGTCAATCGGAGCCACAGAGCATCACATTTGTCAGAGGAATGAAATCCATCGATAACCGTGGGTGTTGGGAGACAATGCTGAAGGAAAATCGCAGAACCCCCCGTTCTCCCTCGGGCGGAGTCAGCTCGATAAACTGAATATCCGGGGACACTCAGTTCACTGTCAGTGATGTCACATGTAAGCCAAGTCTCCGTGGAAGTAAAAATGTGGGGTTGTGTGTCATGAGTCAACTGTCTGATTTCCGGTAACTTATTAAACAAACTCAGACAGTTCGTTTACATGCACTCAAGAGCTACTTCGTCACTTGACCTCTCGGAAAAGAGAGAGGAGAGTGCGAGAAAGAGTTTGGGAAAGAAAGCCTAGAAGGGAGGAGGGTGGTGGTGTTGGGCTCGGCATGTACTGCCGAGTGGTTTTGATGAACCTGCTTTGAGACTGTGGACGTACCGTCACTGCTTGTGCGTACGTCAACATCCCTACAGGACGCTTGACCAGCACTTTCGGTGTCGCGACTTGCGACCCTTGTACACCTGCTAAATTCCACTTTTTCGGGGGATGTTTGAGAGCTCTCACCCACGGAAAATTTACCTTCTTCGTCTGCCAGATGCAGGGTTTGAAGGGAGGCAGTGTGCGCGGTTGTACAGAGCCACTGATAGAAATGGTTTGTGGGGTGTGCCAATGAAATGCTTTTTGATTCACTGGCGGCATCCACAACAGGCCCCTGTCGTTT
>JTDE01004688.1:49011-59504 GCA_014338405.1 Paragonimus skrjabini miyazakii | reverse complement strand
CACACAAGCCTGACCACCACGCCAAGGTAGCAGAAAAGGTCAGGACAACTGTTAGTACATAGATGCAAACACACATAACCTAACTAACGTAAGCAACAGAAGTGGTTGCCTACACCTGTTCTCCGACCATAGACGGATAATCGAGTACAGAGCAACTAAGCTATAACTTATTTCCAACACAATGCAAATACGGTGGAACGTGATTTGTAGAGTATAGGTAAGACAGGATGATCGGACGTAGTGCATATATTCCTACAAATGTTAGCATTCAACCCCACTCTCGTAGACTCAGATGGAACAAAAATGTGGATGGCATTGACTGGCTAGTGCTTGGAAGCTAGTTCAGAATGTTAACAACTTTTCACACAGTGTCCATACACAAGTCAGTGACAGTGATTCTCTCTTATGGCGTTTGTGTTCCAAAGGTGTGTCGACCAATCTGCTATTATGGCGCCTTACTACTCGGTCACGTTCAGTTCGCAAAATGGTGAACGCCCAAGGCGTCAGCGGTTCAACTGCAGAACGATATACACTGATGATGGAATATAAACGAGGGTGAAATCTAAGCCTAATAGAAGTGAACAGTCCGAATGATCAGTCCAGCGGGTAAAGTGCAACCAAGTTTGATTGGCATTTGGTCGTAACTGTCCGCATGAAAGCAAACTACATTCTCAATGTTTATGGTCACCTGAGCGCACCTTTCCTAAGTGGTACGATCACGTGAACAGTCCGGTGCACCGTGATCTATTTCTGGTATTAGAATCCGGATAACTTATTGACTAAGTTGTCCAAATTACAATGGACTTCTAATTGATTTCAGGTGACGATTACCTTCAGCTGGTTGTAGACAGCGGACTTAACGAAATTAACTACAAACAGACAATCGCACTACATTATCATTCTCGAACATTTGATATCATCGGTGTCCTGGGTGTACAGCACTCGACTTATTCGGGCCATTAGCTTTGGTTATTGTCACCATCTGTTCATACTAACCAATAAGTGCTCTTCGGAACATCCATCAACAAGATCACGACGTGAGTCAGCGTGTTTCTGAGACATCTTCAGAACCCGGATTGTGATGAAATTGGACTGGAGCGGTCTCTTGATTAGAGAAAGTTTAGCCAATCAGGGCCCACGCACAAAATGTTGATTCTATCCATTCTCATTACATGGATGTTAACTGAATTAGAAGCAATGTAAATTGACCAAACAAGGGCACATTGTTAAAATGAAGGCCTCAAAGTTGTACAAATGAAACCATTTTGACAGTTAGCGTAAACTGTAAGTAAAGGGTGTTGAACGGTCCGGTGAGATCAAACCGAGTAGGCAAAATGTTAATTTAACTATATAAATGTTTTTGTTAGTTTAGCTGTTCAAATGACGGCTACACCGATCACAACCAGCCCAGCTCAGACGACTGAATATTTGCTCGTGTTCAGTGGACTGCAGTTGCCACGGTCTATAAATGATCAATCTCTACCAGTTAATTTTACCGCTGCAGATCTTGGTGTAAAGTCAAATGTGTTCCGTCGCATAGATCACCAATGAACAGCTATAGTGATGTAGCAATGTGCAGTCCGTAGTTTTAAAATATAAATTGTGTTCCGGTTTGCGTTTGGCAAGCTTAGTACTGCTAACTGAAATGATGGAAGCATATGCCGTCATTATTGTAGACTTCAGCTTGTAACCAGTTATTATGGCTTTTACGGAAAGATTCACACTGCCTGCATTAAGGCACGGGCACATTACTGTTTCTGTAATTAACTGGCTGGTTGTGGATTGAATATGCTGCTTAAAACATCATGTTCCCAGACAAAATTAGATGAACTAGGTTCTCCTTTGCAATGATCCGTTGGATGATGCGAGCTGATTATGAAACTGAACATACCCATGAAGGATTCACAGCAGAACGTCTAACTGGCTACTTCTGAGAGATGCAGTGTAATTTATAACTATTTCTTGCCACGTCTGCACAGTGTGTACACAAACTTCAGTTTTTTGTCACCAAGGTCTTTAGGTGTCGTTCCCATACGGACACGATTAGTTTAGTGTCGCCATGATGGTTTGCGGTACAATTCTGATAGCAAATATACATAAGCTTACAGTTGTTTATGTTGAACGACAAATTGCTTTGTATATTAATCGTTTACACTAGACAAAACGTCAATGTAGACAGCCTTTGCACTGTTTGAGCTCGAACAGAAACTCATCAGAATGATTCGCTCAAGAATGATCGCGAAAACATACGTTTATCTGCACAATGCTAGACAGCTTACGCAAATTCTCATTTATTATAGAAACAGAATAGCCCCAACAGTTGATACTTCCTACTTGTAACTGACTGACTTTTTTCAACCAATCTCAAACGCTTTCAACCTACTATGAAAGGCTATGATTAAAAGTTTAACAAGGGACATGACAGAAGTACAAACTTATGCCATTCATCAATCCATCGTTACATATCTTTCCACGGTACAGTTTAAATACCAAGCATATCAGTTTATTTGGTGGTGGGTGCCTAGAGGTTTGATTCTACCAGTGAGGATACACTCTTTTGCCTCTCTTCCATGATTGGCACGGTCTTTCATTGGAGATACCATTTCGAGATATCGCTGCTTAGAACGCATTCAATGTTATACTGGTCAGTTTTGCCTTCTCTGGATATCAGCGACTGAACTCTGGACACTTTTTTCGGTTAAAGAATTCGGAACAAACGATCGTGTTTTGTCCACTTCCGTTGACAAAAGACCGGTGTCGTTACGTTGAAAGGACTCACTGATGTCATTGGTGATAGAGTTAATGACAAAAAGCGATTTCTACAGGCAATCAAAACCAAAGTTTTTGCCACAAACGAGGGCATAGCTCTTTGATGGAGGTAAGATTCTGATCATCAGCCGTAATAATAGATGAACCTGAGCCATAATGATTAGAACAACAGTATTTGGAAAAATCTTTGACCATGACTCCGTCGGATAAGTCAAGTACACAACACAAGTTCAACCAATCTACGTAAAAGCTCAGCACATTTTAAGTAGACCAAATACTCTATTCATGTTTGATTTACCCCGTCCAACCAATACAAATTTCACGTCCACGTACCTACATTACACTCACAAATTGTACTGGTCAGTCGACAGGTATGGCGGATTTACACATCGATGAAACATATGTGCTAAAGTGAATGTATCGACAGTTTCGATCTGTTTCGAAACCTCGAACGGCAAACTATACGACAGTGTACGTTGACCGACTTACAGTACTGCAGAACATGACACTAGCATTTTTGATTCAATGTTGCATTACCTTATAATCAATAAACGTGACGTGAAATTATGCTTCAAAAGATAAGAAGTATTTTGTTTTAAAAATAGCCTTTTTGCCTTTGTTCTTAATATGTGGTTCGATGTGACTCTGTAAACTTATGTTTTCCTCAACTCACTTGAACAATTTCCGGTAATGGTCTTCAATAATCGTCAAGTATTTGAAGGCAGCGTGATGAGGACGCATGATGAGTCATTAAAATTTGAGCAGTGAAATAATTTTCAAGGTGTAACACTGGGTTTTTATAATCATCCACTTATTAGGATTATAAACCATAACTAGACTTGGAAGAGAATAGTTAAAGTTACTTCATATATTTCCCCGTCATTAATTATGTAATGAGATTGAGACACGACCAGTAGCTGGCAACAGTGTGGATCGCTACTCTACTTGCAGACATCTGTCTTCATATCAGTATTTTATTCGCAAAGCTTCACACTTCTACGGTTCGACATCAAATAGTAACTGGTGTTCTTTCGTTCATCAGGATAGAAGTTCGGCATGGATTCAATGACTTATTACTCAAGTGAGACACCAGTACCCCCCATACCAATCTTTCATATCGGTTACACAATTATCCTCGTTTCTAGGTTTGAGTTTCGTCGGCCATCGTGCAGCTTTGTTGAGTTCGTTGAACTGTAAAGTATGAACTAAAAGTAGGTTTTATTCTTGATGAAGTTGTCCGCTGGTGAACTTGTCCTTAGCGCACCCTCTTACGAAGAGAACCCACTCGGAGAAAACTAAATTACTTTCGAGTATGGTGGCAAGCCCAAACAACAGCGGCTGCTATGGTTGATGCACGACTGCTCTTGGCTGGTGTGTCAGAGATTGGAAGTAGGTTGGACTGACAAACTCGTACTTGAAGATCATAGTCAGGAGGATCGGAACCCGGTGCTGCAAGCATAAGTTGACCTATTTCAACTCACTCTTCATCTACGTGTGATTCATGGTGTATAACAGTGTACCTCTGCACGAATCACGAGTGCTAGGGGGAAGCGAGCTGGCATCTTATGCCCGTCAAAGCATAGCTCAATTAAACCTGCCATGAAAGATCCAAGTCACAGAAAATTGACATCGCAGAGCGAGAAAAAACATCAATTTTATACATGCACTCATTAGCTAAAAACTTTTGTCATTAGGATTTGCGAATTAATATTGCAATTGTCCTCACTATGGCTAAAATTAAGAGTCCAATATTCAACGTTTTTCCGATTTCGTTTGTTCACCGTTTCGTTTATACTTCACAGTATTTCTGCAAACTTGTCATAGTGTGCTTTAACAACTAAAGCGATGTCCTCAACAACTTTCCCATAGTAACTTTTTCCCCATGCAATTGTAACGTTTACCTCGATATACCCACTAGCAGTATTTACAGGTTCAATCAGAACAACTCTTATCAAAGGCGGTCCAAGTCAAAATACCCAAGAGTAAGACTCAAAATTGAAGGTGTCTACATGTATATGTGACATACTGATCACCTACATATGTTTCGATCTTTTGTTGGCCACCGGGATCTACATAAGAATTGTCAGATAACCTAAGTTAATGAGATTATCTTAGTAAAAACAATCAAGCCCTGGAACCAACAAAACCGAATCAACTAACTGACCATCCACTATTTACTAATGATGATCCAATAATCTGAGACTCACTTGTGATCGATTGAACGTTGAAAAGTACCAATCGAATATAGACGTGATAGAGTGCATACTACATGTTACAAAGAATGATTCGTTCTTTCAGTTGCAGTCACTGCATTACAAACAACCGGTATTATACGTTAAACAAATGACAAACAGACCAAATCAGAAATGATAATAAGACTCGATGCTAATGCTCGGTTAGTTGTTTATTATATTTTCAAACAGTAAGGCACTTTAGATCAACAAACATGTGTTAGGAATGACGAAGTAAAGCCGGTGCTCCGGACAATTTCACGTTAATCAGAACCGATAGACCACACAAAAACATTCCAAAGGTACTTTGTTGTTAAAATGAAACTGACTTTACTCAAAGCCTTTGGGAGTTCTTGAAGCTATTTGCAGACTTGTAAACTTGTACTAGGGAATAATTTACTAGTTAAGTCAAGTGAGTTAAACTGTACCATGTGAGTGCACAACCTGACTGGCAGTTCACACTGCTGGACGCATGGGTCGGTTGACGTGCTTCCACTGGTAGGATTCATGTCAATTAGTGTCTGGCGGTTCCAGAACCATAATCTGAAATGTACTGCCTTAATTAGAGCGTTTTGAACAGTCGGACGTGCATTATGTAATATGCCCTATGACACTTGCAGTGGACAGGCGAAACATGGTGACGTCTGGCGAACAGTTACATTGTTAAATCATGGTTTATGTAGATTTTCACGTCGACTGGTCGATTTCAGACCATCAATATTCAACCAACAAATGTAACATACACAATTCGAGTTACTGCCCCATGTTTCAGACTAAAATAAGATTTTTCCGAGGAATACACAAGAAGTTTCACTGTTGCAATTACACCGCAAATCGTATCAAAACTTATTCTCATTAATTAATAGTTTTCTGGTTGTCTGTGTCCAAAAGTGCATTACAATCAAAAAACCAAATGCGTATTGATAATTGGCAAGCAAAATTGAGTAGTAGTACATGCGACTCAACCGCCGGTCACGCACGTGTTAACCACGAGCACAATTGATTTACCCAGCAGATGGACGAATGGTACGCACACGTGATTTCAAAACTCACCCCTGGTCAATGCTTACAGTTTTCGTTTGAACAGCTTTAACTACGAATTTACCAAATGTCAACTTCGATGTTTTTGTGTTTAATGTACTAGAACGTTGATTATGCTTACGTTTGGTGGTTACAGTACATTATTTCAATTGTCAACTGAATTTAATTGTTTAACCCGTATGGTTTGAGTGTAGATAGTAATTACCGACGAGCACGCGATATACAGCTTATAAGTGGAGTTGGAAAACCGAACACAATTGAATGTGCTAAATTTGCACCATGTACTTTGAGCCCCGTAAATAGAACGAATCATGAGCGTAATAGAACAACCAGATGAACTGTATCAAAAACTAACGATTAAGGTCGTAAATATGGGGCTCCTTTTGCAACTTGTCATTCTCATGTTGTCTTGTATATCTCACTGTGTTAGATTAATACCATATGAACATATTGCACTTAGGGTGTGACAGATAGAACAACGAGGGTAATGACTTAAACGAACATTCGCTACATTACCAGACATTGCAACACCATGGACGAAAGGGCATGGTGATCGAAGGAAGTAAAGCAGACAGTGTCATATGTCAGTAACGTTCCTAGAGCTGGAAAATCGTTGAAAACCAATGAAATAGTGAAAGGAGAAGTAAGTTTCTACATTCAAACACTGTGTAACTTCACTTTACAGTGAAGTGTTAACTGAAACCTCACATCAAGTGGCTGAAAGTGGTGGTAACATTGTATTTGATAATGCGCCCCATACAAAGGCGTTGTGGAGAACAAGATACCTGTTTTGTAAACCTCTATGTTCATTCCAGTTAGTCTGCTGTTTAGTTCTGTAAAGAAAATACTCCTTCATTTAATATCCTTCAGTGTCCAAACACCATCACTCTAAAATACTTTCGTCTTTGCCCAAAGGTAAAGAGCGCATCACGTCAATCTGGTCCGTATAATGGTTCCAGTGTAAATTAACGTAATCGCCATGCCTCATATGAGTCTCACACAACTGATGATTTGACGGATAGGGGATGTACACCCAAATGCATTAAGCAAAAAAAACATATGTCAGCCCTCAGTCATGTAAAAGTTTTCAAATTAGCCTTTCACACTGAAGTGTGGGTGATTACACGTCAGAATTAGCATGTATCGAGGACCTATTGATCACGCTTCAACATACTTATTTTTGAAGCGAGAAACTGTTGATGATAACTTTTAAATTACCCCGGTTTCCGGTTCAGTTCCGATATTTTGTTAATTGTTGCCAGTCTGCTCCACCGTCGTGCCACTGATGTGATACACTTTCGATTGAGAATTGTGTGTAAACTATCACCATGTACTATCTGCTTCTGTGTATTGCTCAAGTGAATTAACATCAGAACGATCAAAGTTGGTCGGTTAATTTACTGTCACATGACTGCAGTTAATATAAAAGCTCAATACAATTGACTGAACTATGATCAGTCAGCTCCCGGTCATTAAAATGGACTTTCAACCCAATAGTCAGCCTGCAATCTACGTAGAACACCTGGTCAGTGTATTGGCATAGGTGATAAAATATACGATCATCCTAATGTAAAATATCTGGGGACAACAACGAACTTTCTTTTAACTACCAATTGTTTAATATATAGCCATAGTTAATGTATAAAACTTATTATATTCAATATATCTGAGAATAAGAAAAATGGCATTAACTCAAAGGTTTTTTCAACACTTAGAGAACGATACTTAAAACTTTGGTCATTGTTAAAATAATGATAGGAACTACAAATTTACTTTTTACACTCAAAACAAGTAAAAATTATGTTTTTAAAATTAATCGTTTGGTAGTTAACCTTTTTTCTATACCGCAGATGATGAAACTAAGTTGTGAAAAATTGTGGTGAATGATGTTTTCACACAACCATAGCTTACCTATATTGAATTCATGCCCTCAAAGTTATGACATCCAAAGTATTTTCTTGAAGGGCAACAGGTCACCGTCTCGGTGAGCACGGTCGTACATTTGATTTATTTTGCCCATGGTGACCACTCCGCAGTGATTCTTGCAGCGGTACTGACTAACATCTTACATCTGACCTTCTAGGTAAGTAGAAAACCACCGAGTGAATTGTTCTTTTTTTCCAGTTTAGTAACGAAGTAGTCAATTTAGGCAAATATCACCCCCAATAGAAAACAGTCTTGTGCAACGGAAAGAATTTCGTGTGAATCTCTTGTGGTAACTCACAGTGGTTTATACGAAGTGTTCCCGATAAAGTAGTTACCGTCTTCAGCAATAACTCAGCTAATGATTGATTTTTAAAGAGGCTGTTCGATATTGTATGGTATCCATTATGAAACAGTACATCCATCAGTCTCAAACTGACATCCTAAGGCAACGAGTGATCACACATCGAAAGAGCTCCACACCAGAGCCTAATTTTGGCAGCACTTTGTACGTTGCATTTCTTTTTCGGGTTTGTTTGGTTTACGTTTTATGAGGTCACAGTGACTTTTCAATAGCATTAGTTACTTGCCAGTTATCAGCACAAAGTCAAAAGTATGCTTTGCAGTTTGCTGTAAAGATTTTAAACTTATCTCCTGAGTGAGTAGACAGATTATTGCTTCTCTTCAGACAACCACACTTCTTGTCAAGTCATAGATATCATCTACCCGGCAAGCTTCTTCCAATTGGTAATATTCTTCAACACAGTTGTCCTAATCTTAACGATACAAGGGAATTCGAATAAACAATTTTTTCCGTAATGTTTCAGACTGAACCGGCAAATGTCACTAGATCTTTTTGTGATAAACTGTGCTTCTTCTCTGCCCCGTGCAAAAAACGAACATTTTTATAATCCATGAAATACTGTCGTCAACTGACAGTTTCCATGCACAGTGGGCACAGATGACTTTCGGTGAATACTTCTGTTTCTTGTTTGCATTCAAACTGAATACGCATAATTTGTGCCCTAGTGGCGTGCTTGTGTCATCCGTAGCTAGTCCGTTCAATATTGGGGTGAACTTCGTGACCTTGTTTGCAAGGCATTTTAATTATTAATTCGCCCCAGCTTCACGTTCATTGGCGATTTCCACTCAGCAGACCACGACCTTATGTAATAGGTCGGTTGTCTAGATTTGTAGACAGGAAACAGTTGACATACTGAACTGTCAACTTTGTGGTACTGACCACACAAAGTACAACAGCAACGGTGATCAAACTCAACTCAAGTTTGTGATGTGCAAATACGTCCAGTTGTCGGGCCCTCACATCAGGCACTGACGAAGGCGAATGTGGATTATCGGTGTTCCCACTGAAGAGGGTCAAAATGGATCCCAATGAAAACGCCTGGAATAACTTTTTGAAGTGCCTGTGTGAACCAAGTAATAGGAATGACAAAGCTCCAAGTTGGAGGAGTACTGGAAAACGGTATTTTCAGATAGGGGACGACACGAGGAACATACCGTTTTGCAATTAACGAGCTGATATTTAAAAGGCTAAACGATGTAATGGTCATTTCATTGTTAAGACGAATCGTTGCGTTTTATTAGTGAAGCCATAGCTGTCGGATTCTACAGCAAAGTCACTCGACTAACTTGTGGAATTAGTTGAGGGTCAGCGTAAACGTTTTTGGGAAAGCTATTTGACCCAGTGTTAAGCAAGGTATTATGCATTACTTTCGTCATCGGTATTTGAAAGCAAGCATGCCCGATAACCTAAAAAAGTTGGTTCTGTAAACTTGTAAAATGTTAATAGTAGGAAAATCAGTTGACAAAATTCCTATTTTCATTGGAACACCACGTGGTAGTCATCTAGAGGACGCATTGGATGATATTCAATTTCAGGCGATTAGGCTGATAGTTCGGAAGAAAAGGAGATAATTTAAAGGAAACTCACATAATCACGGACGTCTCTTGTGATTACTTGATGGTTGTTAGCTCAGATGAACAACTGCACTAGGTAAGACTTCTGAATAAATGAGGTCTGTCCATTCAGTCTCATGCAGATACGTCCGACGTGATTTTTGTTCTAAGTTATCCCTGTAATACAAACTGCACGAAAAGCTACGTTCGCAGCTGATAATGACAGGTATGTTCTACCAGGTACTCAGTAAGTCAGCGTGAGATGGACTGATGACTTGCATATCGAGATAGTGTAGAAATCCATGCTGTGAACTGTTCGGAAAAGCATGTATGGCCACACACAACTGACCAGCTTTGGTGAATCAGAGGCCTACCTGAATAAAGGTGACCAGAGGCAGCACAGAATCAACACACTAAAGAATACATTCACAATTTGGGTTGCTTTTTGGAAATAGTATCAGTGACATAGCATTTGGTGAGGTTGTAACTAAAACGAGAAAGTTAAAAACTTTTATGCAATTTTCAAGTTGAACATCACCCACAATTGATCGCAGCTGTCGCATCCCCATAGACTTTCCAGTCGGCCCCTTTCGAAAAGAAGCACTAGACTCG
>JTDE01004688.1:34143-47760 GCA_014338405.1 Paragonimus skrjabini miyazakii | reverse complement strand
ATTCTGTCCGCTTCGGGTGAGTGGATTTTCAGTCTTTAAGTACGTAATAAATTGAAAACTATTAGGATAAGTAACCTAAGTCTGATTACGGCACCGTCAAATACTTGTCATCGGAATGGGAACGAAATGTGAAATAACCTCGATTCATGACACGCAGTGAGTTTAAATAAAAACTTATCTGAAAGGATCGTTTTCAAAACTAATCGTACAAGAAACAATCAACCAAGGAACAGACTGGCAAGATTATACAAATTCTATTGAGACTTTATTGCCAGTTTGTAATTCACGCAATTCTTCACGTCAAAATTCTGCTCAAAACTGCTTGCTTGAACTGCCTTCTGATAGAAATTTGGTTGTCTTTATACACCTGTGAACGGGTGCTACCTTTATTTGGTTCATGTATCAACACTTCTGACTTCTGTAACCTGTACCCGCACACATTACATGGGTACACTTTTATTAAAGTAAATGCCATTATGCTCCAAAAATTTGGAAAATTGACCACAGCTATGTTACACACACTTGGCAGGGTAAAGATATACTCGGGTTCTGTAGTTGTTTGTTGAGCCTTCGATCCATGCTGTGAATGTTCTGTTTGACTACCGTTCACCCAAACTAACAGCAACCGTGCTACGCTGTTAGACGATAAACAGCTAAACCCAAGTTTACTGATGGTTTGATATTACGCGATGAAGGAATACTTAAACAATGGCTTCTGGTAGGGTGTTAGTTCTCTTGAAAAGCACTATGGCGTAACATCAACTGAGTGACAATTTTTAGATCTTTGAAAGGTAGATAAAATGTTTATACTCACTGTCATTATTGTGCCTTAAAAATATGACCCCTTATACAGGATAACGAGGGCTGGGAACCTGTGCATCATGTTTCAATCATTCAATGGTTCACCCTTCACTAATGATCCGCATAGCCACTGGTTGTTGTGTTGGTTTACACTCCTTTTTCACGTAAAGAATCCAGCCGTGCATGGACCTGTGTAATGTGACAGTCTCACCCCAGTCGATCTTTCAGCTTGCTCAAACCAATTTCCATCACCACCCCCAAACACTCAATCGTCGCACCTCACTTGAAGCCACACAGAAAGAGCAGAAAGCGTTAGTGGCTGCTTGTGCATGTTTAAAATTCTCGCCAAAATTCTCCCGAAAACCTGCAGTATCCTGCAGAATGAATCCATTTTTCTGGCCTATTCACATACATACGACTTTTCTTACTCGCTTACAATCCTACGCCGCTCGACTGGGTCATTCCTCATTCGCATTTATCAAGTCAACAGTGTAGAAGTTTTGTGAGATAAAGAGACATTGGCTAGGTAGTAATCGTGCATAGACACCTTTTCCATATGGTTTGATAGAGTATGGTCATTTTGATCTTTTGGATACTGATCACACTCAGTGGATGAACTGATAACTCTGCATGCTCAACGCCTTAACGACATCGTCCTCTTTGCATTACAAAATGATTTTACTGACAGCTGTTCCTCATAAATCGTCTGTATTGACTCATCAACGAATGGTGACAGGACCTCGTCTCCAAGTATGATATGGTGGACGTATCGGTTCCTTGAAAACGGACTAGTAATGTGTGAAAAATTGTCGCTACATATTCACTAGCTTAGTGACACAACTATAATCAGTTATCTTCTGGAAAATTTCTGCATGTGAAGTAGACAGGAGTAACAAAAATGCGCTTTAAAACTAACTATTTTACTGTCTGTTTCAGAAGGCTTACAGTGTTTCCATCATCTCTGTGCAACAAACCCATAGCAAACTCATGTTTATGAGCCTGTCCTTCCGTTAAATTATCTTTTTAACCGTTAATTAGAACAAACAAATTCGCACCTACACTGGGTTTCCTTGAAGCAGTTTATCAGTCTTGTTCAGTTCACGTAACCGCCATTCACTAGGTCAGTTGGTATTCATTAATGGCACGGCCTATCGGCACGATATACTACGCTTGTCAAAATTCACACCGACAGCTGGACCCATCGCCGTCAGCTGCTTGTAGTTCATCGTGCGTTGTCTTTTGTCTGACGCAAATTACTGTACTTTTGTTGGCGTGAGTCATGTTGGATCGATTGGTTTGTCTGAAGTCGAGTGATATACGATCCTTGCTGTACGTTAGTAACAAGTACTTACTCAGCGGCTGCCGACTGTGTATGCATGCGTTGCGCATGTCTGCATTAAGCAGTGCCTACAATCAAAGGTATCACACCGAGGCCATCCGTTTATCTATGTGGCTGCTGTGACCTGGCTGTTAGTTTGTAGGGCCCAACTATAACACGTTTCAATTTTTACTCAGACTGGCGTGTGCAAACTTGTTTGTACACTCAAATTTGATGGTCTAAGTCAGCAGTTTACTGAAACTAAATTATCTTCTCTATTTCTTTTAATCAATCGTATTAGATTATATTTCCAAGAAGCTGGCTGAATGAGTAACTTATGTAAAGACAGATTGTTAGTCAGAACCTACCCTCAAAACCTATTAGTTGGGAAGTTCTGCGTCACGATACAATCGGGTACAGTCTCCGGAGATAATACGAACCAGTGATGGTGTATTCAATACGTTTTTTTGTTATTTGATAAGAGTTTTCTTTTCGATCCACCTGTCCTAAAGAAGGGGTGAGCAGTCGTATTCTGAGTGTGTTCATACACATTAGAAATATTCCGATCCATGCGATACACAATGAGCAATTTATGCTGCTCCGATTATGGGTAATTCCGTTAATCAAAACCTTGCAACCTGTTGCAGGTCTGACCAGGTGACTAAATCTTGGTCGATAAGTCCAACCTAATCCATGCATTAGTTCTGTCCCCAGTTTCCTCTTTTTCATTTTAGTGTGTGCATATCGACTTTAGAGAGGCTAATGAGATACGAACCAAACAATGAAAATAGTTTACAACCAGACAAACAAAATGCATTACGTCCTTAGTCTTTCAGAGCATATTCCTGTATTACAATGGATGAACAACCTCCGGGGTAAGATTTGAATGAAACCAAGCATCCTTGAAAAATCAGCATACCTGCTTCCAGTTTACAGGTGTTTAGTTATTGTCATCCCCACTGTTTCACAGTACCCATTCGTACTGATCTGAGCAAAATTTTCTTGTTGCCTCTACCCCGTAATTATTTTTTAAAACCACCAGATGTAATTTTACCGCGCTTATCAACCCTACCAAAATGTTTGAAATCCAACGCTATCCGATTAAATAGTTAGCCAACAGAAAATTATTTTCAAAACATTAATTAAATGCTCTAACTGTCATAATCAACGCAAACGAATATTGAGTGATTCCTGCAAATCTATCTGACTTGTTTTTTGGTCAGATTTGATTGTTTTCTTCTCTTTCAGTCAATGCCATAATTTAAACTGGCGAGATTTTGGTGAACCGAATAACAACTTGAATGAGTTGAACTTCACTCACATTTGATCGCGGTCTTTGCATTCAAATAGATACGAGGACTGCGATCAGATGTGAATGATGTTCACCTTGAAGGTAACCAAATCTTCAACTACTCATCAGTAAAGTTTAACGAGGTTAATTCATCCATAACCGATGGATGTCCAAGGCGAAGTGAGAACCGTGATGGGAACGACTGGATAACACACTATTTGAGAGTATCACCTAACAGACAATCGTATAATGCGTTAACGCGCCCACGAATCGTATACAAAATCGAATAGCCATCACCGATCTTTCGCCTTCAAGCAATAAACACCAGACTCCGCGTTATTTTAAAACCTCACAATGGTTGTTGTTTAATCGACGTTTGACCTTCTATGTATCAAAAGTCAACGAGGATCCAGGGCGAGTTTTCCTTATCTCAGAAGCAAACCAACATCATAGAACGAATGTCGGCTAATTATGTCATCGCGTGTGATATTGTTAATCAGCAACTTTTTCATGTTTTCTAGACGAGAACCAATTCACTCAATCACTGTTCAGAAGAGATTAATTATTTTAATCGCTACAGCTAATAATCTATTTATCTTGGGTGCACACATTGTTACTGTACCAATGCATGTCGAGTCACTGTAGTGTTATTGCTTAACAGAATGTGAAAACCAAAATGCCTTCATTCTCATTTTTCCCGGACTTGATTAAATGTATTGACGAATGTGTACCTGGCCATGTAACTCTTGGTGCCGTTTATTACAGTAGAGGTTCCGAGCTTTTGTAGCCTGTTCTTCCGAGGTTCTAGTAAACTCGGTTGCCACACCTGGAATCACAGTTATTTGGTCATTATACTTACAACATGATAGACAATTCAATTTTAACTTAACTTTCTTGCAGTGTAAATAAACCTTAGATATAGTGGCACGAACGAGTAGACGGACTTCCCACTCTGATGGTGACTTCTTAGTAAAGCAGTGTTGCAATCATTTGCAAACAAGCAAAGACTGAAGAAGTCTTCCAGTTCCTTGTGGATAATTCTTTTCCTTGTTTGTTTTGCTTGCCGATCTTGAACTTTGAAAGTTACCAAAAGCACATTCTTTTTTGCAATCGAGCAAGTACACATTAGAAACACAACTTTTTGGTTACCAGAAACAAATATACATTTTATTGGTGTTAATGTGTTATGATATAAACTTTGTTTCTGTTGACGAACTTGTTTACTTATGGCAAGCCATTCGGCTTTAGGACTACCGAGCGGACTATGCTGAACGTAGAATTATCAAGTGATCGTCTTTAGCGGGCCAGCAGGCGTCAATTTTATGCATATCTTCCTCTAGCAGATTTGGTAGAAAAATTCCCCTCTTCTGCTGATTTCCGTTTTCGGTACAACATTCAGTATCAACTGGGCAATTTCCAAACCCAGCATCCCCCTAGATCTGTGCTAACGTTGTTCGGAAGTAGCAGTGGGAAGATGGATGAAGTTGTAAACAAGCTTCATTTGATAGCTTACTCACCGTAAAAATGGGCCAACTACAACGAAAACACGATAAAAATGTAGGGTGATTAACCTGGGAGAACCCTTAACACAGCCATACATCATCCACCAATAAAGATTATTAACCGGAACTCCCATCGTCTTTGAGAATCCAAACAACAGTTCAAATGGTTAGATGCCATTCATGATGGCAATGACTGGAACTGTGTTATCTTAGAGACTGCGACCTATAACCATGGAAATAACCTGGATTTACCACACAGAAACGAGTGAAATTGGGATGCAAACGCTGAGGCATTACCTTTGATTTTAGGGCATGTAATAACTTTATATTCAAAAAGTGATCTGAATGAATACAAGGGTAATTCTATTGTAACTTTCATTTCGCAGATGTTTCGGGTATGTTGAGAGTGATTTTACTACAGTCCCATAGGCTATAGTAGTGTTAACTCTAAGGCTGTTTCCACTGTATATGAACCTGTTAGTTAGGTGTTTGCAACGGTTTAATTATCAATCGATAAATCGATCGATAGGCAAGTCGTGCCCAGTCCAAGCTGGTGAAACCTAATTATTTGACGTGCATACCATGAGAACAACTGAAGGTCAAATAACTGCAAAGAAGAAGGTACTGTTATAATTTATTAAAAGAGGTCAGGACCCAGTAGTCTATTACCATAAGATCAAGAGACAAACTGGTGTAAAGGTGCTGCTATACCAATGACCACACTTAACTGCTACCATAAAATCAACGACTTCGTTGACACTTATACAGAATTGATAATCAGCCTCGAAAATTAAGATGATACTCGTTGTTCAACTTTAACCGCGCTTACAATTGGTATTCAGGTTTAAAAAGGTGGAAGCTGTTTGTAGAATCTGTCAGTATTTACAGTTATACGCAATATATCGGGGTAACTGTAGACCTCTTGATTCGGAGCATAACAAGACAGAATATTGAAGTATAAAACTGGTTCCGTACATAAATAAGTAATGATTAACAAACTGTACAATTTAAAATCAAGTGAACTCTGAGCACGAAATTTAACGATCAGCAAATATCAGACAGTGATGTAAACAGTTCAATAAAGTGGTATCAAATAAACAAAAGAGAAGAGTTCAAACAAGAGTTCGTAAGAACAATTCAGAATAGGTTACGTGTAACAATCTGAGAAATGTCTGGCTGGTATTTAATGTGGTCAACAAATGGGGATATGCATTATGGATTTACAGTACGATACTTCGACCGATGGGGTATAGGTATAAGAACAGTTGGGACTGAAGTTGTATGGGCCATCGGCTGTGGTCAGTTAGCGGGGCTGAGTGTGGAGATTCGGTGGTTCGAGTCTCCCGGCGGATGCTTTGCCATCGCACTCAGTTTCACTAGTAGTAATCCGAACAAAAATTTCATTGGTTCTAACCAGACGCAACACCCTCATATATTTAGACATTACAACACCGACGACTTGTAGGTCTCTAAATTAAAGGCAGCTTGTGACAGAGTAAGAAAGTACTTCTCTATAATGCTTAGAATTAAGGATTTTGAATAACCCTGAGAATCGTACCTAAATTCGAACTTCCGATGTAAGTAAAACAGAGAGGACCTCAAACTGGTTGCAATGGGCACCCGTTGTTCGCGCTGTAAGAACGCGGTTTTATATATGTACATTAGTACTAAAAAAAATTAGAGTTTGTCACTGGTTCACATCAGTACTGCATGAAACGTTGCAAGCTATAATCAGATTGGCCCAGCACAGAACAGAGAACCTGCTGAATGGTATGAGGTGCAACAACAAAACCGTTTGCCCGGTCATGACGTATTATCCGAAACAGACGTTGAATTAATCCACTGCTTGATTACCGTTTGCGTCGTTGATTCAAACAGAGTTTCACCCCCACTTCCACAAAAACTTATTGATTTGTTTCACTAAATACGCTTCTTATCTTTTGTTATACTGTTTATCTGTAGTTTTTCCAAAATTGTTTCTCAAAGAATGTCACTTTTTCCAGGACCTGTGAAACTGCCAGCAAAATACAATCACATTCCACAAGTCGGTTTGTTCTGCCCATTGACCGACTGACAGTAAAATGTTTGTAGAATGGTTTCTTTGTCTGCACCAAAAAGAGAAGTTTTACATTTGGTGGATTTTGCTTTGTTATGCCGGTATTTCGTTTTAAAATGTTCAGATTTCAACTTTCCTTGGCTTGTTATCAGTTTGCATCGCATCAAGAAATTTCTTGGGTATTGATCCCTATCTACTGAGTGGTCAAAAACTAATCGGAATGCACAGATATTATGAACTAAAGACTGAGAACAGAAACTACGTACCGGAATCTAAACATTGTGACAAAACCTGCATTGATTTATCTCTCTAGAAGGCCACAGTAGCTGAAACACAAACTGGCAGCAGAGCTAAGGGGTGTCTCAGGCAGAACATACACACTGATGTTTGTGAGTCCAGTGAGCTCCAGAGACGAAAACGCGGCGTTCACTGGACCGACTCTGACATATAACTATGGTGCTGGAAATTCGGCGCGGCGTTTCCTTTTACACTCTAATTTAATCAACTTGGTGAACATGAAACAGTATTGAGGAGACCCAATAAAACATCATAAATTAGCATTGAAGTGAAAAAAGGCTAGAGCGGGGCAAACAAAATTTTTGTTCACATATCATAGACAAAAAAAGGTGTAGGCGAGAAATTTTCGTGTTGTTCTCCAAGCCAATTAACAGACAAACTTTCATTTTCTCGTACTTCGTTTGATTCCGGAATGTTCCGGAACGTTCAAAAACAATTAATGTGATTTCGATTACAACTCTCCTAAAGAAGGCCATTCGACGCGGTTAAAACTTAGTGTATTACAACTTACTCGTAACGTTGTGTTATTCTCAATCCATTTATCAATAACATGTTAAACACGACACTCAAACTGTGTGACTTCATTTGTACTAAATTTGGTGCGGATATCTTACATTTGTGACTTTATTATCAATAACCTCCACCCCTTCCTCTAGTAGAGTTCTTAGTATTACAGAAGAGTGCTTGGCATTTCATACAGAAAGACTGTAAATTGAATAAGCTGGAAAATCAGTTGCAGTTTCCATTAAGAAAAATCGTTTTTTCGTTGCACTAAACTTACCAGTTATTCTTCTCATGTTTACATTGTATGAAAGTTATAAGTACGATGGAGCATTTATTACATTTTTCGAAACAGCTTAGACTCACACTTGTTTACAGCCCTCACATTCATACAAGCGTCTAGCCTAATTGGTAAGAAAACACTAAACTCGAGTTTCACCCTCATTAGAGCTCATCAGTAGCGCATATCATCGTCCTGACCGGAATATGCACCCTAGCCTTCGTGCTTGTTGACTACAAATCTAGTAAGTTCACAATGGACAATACTGAATTATCATATCCAAAGGCTTGATTACAATCCTCTGTGAATAGTGTTCGACTTACTGGATTATTTTGAAAGGAGAACAGAAACATTTCGCTCAATTCGATCGATAACCCCGTGAATAGAACTTCTCAGTTGAGTTGAAGTTACTGTCTTCATTGAACCAACTGAACATGATTTAAATCCCTAATATTCATGAATTTGAGACCGGCTAGTTGAAGAGTGGACTTAACTGTAATAACAGCACAGTCTCAAACAACAGCTTATGTGAAAATACATGTGTTACAAGCTTGAAGTTAGTAATTACATCAAGTGGAAGCAGGGGAAAAATCAGGAATAAACAAAAGAACCAAATTGACACTGACAGTTAACTATAAATGTTGACTGAATAGTTTTAAACCAGTCATGAAATCTACTGAACAGCATTCTGTAAAACTCAAACCATAAACTGGAAACTTAGAAATGCAGTTTATCACATTATTATAGACAACAGAATTCATAAGATTGATAATGAACTTTATGGATCAGTAGAATGTAAGATAGCTCATGTCACTCTGAATATGTGTCGGACAGCTTACAAAAAAAACACAAATTAGAAAAATATAACTTGCTCAACTGGTCTAATGGAGACAGTAACTGCTAGTCAACTGAGAAGTTCTATTCACGGGGTTATCGATCGAACTGAGCGAAACGCTTCTGTTCTCCTTTCGAAATAATCCAGTAAGTCGAACACTATTCACAGAGGATTGTAATCAAGCCTTTGGATATGATAATTCCGTATTGTCCACTGTGAAGTTACTAGTCTCGCAAGCACGAGGGCTAGGGTGTATATTCCGGTCAGGAAGATGATATGCACCACTGATGAGCTCTACTGAGGGTGAAACCCGAGTTTAGTATTTCCCTACAAATTAAGCTAGACAAAACTTTTGTATGAATGCGAGGGCTGTGATCAAGTGTGGGTGGCGTTCATTCTGAAACTATTTAAATCTCCGAATTTCTATCAAGCATTTTATTTCTTCGCTATTAAGAAACTTCGGACATCGAAATCTTCATAAACATTAGTCCGTTTAGTCAACATCAAAGCGTTTGAAGACTACATTATGGCTATGATTACAGACCACACGCAAACTTCAAATGTTGTTAGTTGACATTCATTTTAAACTGTGACATTCCGTGATCTCGTGCGCATAAATGTGTGCCAACAAATCCACTAAAGCGCACACAAACGTATGAATATCATTAATAATTAACTTTGTTTTGTTCGTTCGAGTGTTTCTACTGGAACATCTATCCTTTGAATAGATTTATAAGTTATACAACTTACCATAGAGCACAGCATTCATATTCAGCTGGGTTTTCTCAGATAACCTTTTTCGAAAAAAGCGCAATGAAAAGACTGTCGAATCCGTTTTGTAAGCATTTGAACCGGATTTCACAGCTCTGTCCAAACACGAACACATACTACTAATGACTTCGAGTAAGAACACCTCTTAACTCTCCTGCTTCCTATTAAAAGCAGCTACTTGAAATAAACAATTTGAATTCACGAGTTGAGATGGCTTGTGAATAGTGTTCGACCTAAAAGAGTCGAAAGCTCCATAGATCAGTGAAAATCTCCTAATATCACAAAACAGGAAAAGTAAAAGCAAGTTCAAGAAGATACACGGAGATTTTATGGGCTATTTATCAAATTAATATAGATTGAACAACACTCACAAGCGATCGCAGCTGTCGCGTTCCCATAGACTTTCCAGTCAGCCCCTTTCCAAAAGAAGCACTAGACTCGAGTTCCGCTCTCGTTAGAGCTTATCAGCACTGCACATCATTGCACACGAACACGTTGTTCATGAGGCAACCGTGTTTACCACTGCGCCATTGATCTCACGTTAGGCACGACCGAATTATCATATGTGAAGGCTCAACCACTTTTACTTGTGAGTCACGATCAGGTTACCCGATCACCTCAACAGGAGACACAGTTACTGACCCCTCGACTAAGACTTCTCTGCAAGTTGAAGTCACAGAAATCATTGACTTGTTGAGCGGCATTTGATTATTGATAAGTAGTAGGGGATTTCGATTTTTATATAAATTGAGTGAAACTCGAGTATAGTGCTTATTTTCGAAATGGGCCGACTGGAAGGTCTATGGGAATGCGACAGCTGCGATCAATTGTGGGTGATGTTCAATCTATATGAAAATCAAAATCCCCAACTTTATTTAAGATAATCCTTTGTGTTAAAATTTTGGACATCTCAAAACTTATCAATGAGTAAGGTAGAATAACAAAATAATGCACACATCTGATGTTTATAAAGTATGCTAGCTGTATGTTAAAACAAGCTGTAGTCAGACTGTACCAGGTTTAATGGTGTTTGTTGCAGTTCTTTTGTTCCAAAACATTGAGATTCGTCTATGTTTCATTCAGCCCCACCTAAACTGGGATTCGAGTGGATTAGCAAGATCAGTTGTATTACACTATGGATCATGATGAAATGACTTGATCAAAGAAAGCGGCATAGCATAGAAGACCTAGCAGAAATATTTATCGAAAATCCGCTGCTAAAATGACTGGTAAACCGCTTGATCCATATAATATGTACACACATGTTGAAACCACGACAAAATCCAGTGGGTAACCTCTGCTACCATCGAAAACTCTTTGTGAATTCGACTGCCAGTTTAGACCTTTTTGGGAACATAATCAGCGATGATGTTATCACCTTGCAGAATCATTCTCGGCTATTACAATGACTTCTTTCTTAACAATTAATTAATATTACGGTTGCCTCATCAAAACGTTGTCGGAGTTCTAATCTTGGCCGTGGCAAAGATATACACCGCTGGCAAGCTCTAATGAGAGCAAAACTCGAGTCTAGTGCGTTTTTTCAAAAGATGCTGACTGGAAAGTCTATCGGAATCCGATTAAATGTGAGTGTTGTTCAACTTGAAACTAACCAAATCTCTGATTGCTCGTCAGTAAGATAATACTAACCAACCTGAAAGTACAAAATTATCATGAACCTATCTTCTGCACCGTAAAACATTATACAATAGGTTGGGCACCCAGAATTCAGGAACTAATGACATGTCTATACCATCAGAACGATGAACTTGGGCAATTCGGTTTACTCCATTTCTTCATCAAAATATAACTTGGATTGTTGTGCTGTTTCCTATAACAGGCAGCAAAGCCATGGATGGAAATGGTCATTCTTCATCAAGGACAGCAAATCTAAACAACAACAACCCAGAGTTCATTAAAATCGTTTAATTGCAATAAACATATTGTACGATATATTAGCAGATAGTCTGAATTGTAGCAGGTTAAGATCAGACTATTAAAAGATAAGCATGATCACTTACCACATACAGTATAAAACTGGCTTAGTCGTAACTTAGCTGTCGGTGACCAGATATCACCAGCATACGACTCCTGTTTTTACCCGGTGCATCATTTTGGTGACGCTTATCGATCTTTATTTTGTCTTTGTTTGCAGCAAACAGTGGAAGGTCACAGGGAAGTTACCAAAAATTTCAATATGTGTATATGTATACACGATTATATAGTCAGCCCACATAAAATGGGTCATTGTGGTAGAAATGTGGTTTACAAGTAGTCATAAAACTTGTAATAGTTTCATAAATGAACCTAATCTGATACTTCTTCGGTAAGTTGTACAGTACCCTTTTTCTTAACTGTCAATTTTGTTTTGTTTGTTTAATCTGAAGTATACGTCATTATGTCAGTGGTATGCAGTCTGGTGTTTAACGAACACCTCATCGAATTGACCAGATCTTTCCGCGGGGTACTTATCACAGTGTAGAATATTTGAATGCTAGGTTCTTAGCATTGAATCAATGAGTGCTTGCTTATAGGATCTAACTGGTTAACATCGCTATTCATCATCACATTGGAAAAAACCATCGAAATCACATTTTCATCGTTTTTCAAGCACTGGTAAGTAATCAGGGACATCGCTCACATTTAATCACAGCTTTCGCATTCAGATAAACTTTCCAGCCATTCTTTTTCGAAAGGAAGCACTAGGCTCAATGTTAGTTCATATTAGAGCTCTTCAGTAGTGTACGCTTTAGCTACAACCGGGTTAAGAGCTCCGGTCACACTTCTCTGAGGCAACCGTGTTGACCACACATTAGGCACGACTAAATCATCACAGGTAAACGTTCAGCTACATTTCTTTATGAGTAATGAATAACTTACCTGATTACCTTAATAGGAGACCCAATTATTGCATATCAACTCCGATCGACAACCCCTGGAGTAGGATTTCTTAGACAAATCGAACTCTGATTTCACTAAACCTGCTATCTCAGCTTATTGATGAGTAGTCGGGGATTTGGTTAATTTCAGGTTGAACGTAACCCTCATCGTGACCCTGGTTGGAAAGTCTATTTGAGTACGAAGACTGTGATCAAATGTGAGTGATATTCAATTTGAAATTGTTCAAATAATTAAAAGGTTTTTAAGGGCTGCCAGGGCATAATTATGAGGTCATCTATATAAACACCCCATAACCACGGCATCCAGGATGTCTGTCACCTCAGTGTAAGTAAAACAATTGAGTGCTGCAAGCAGATATCATTTGGGAAAGCACATGCAATGGTTTGTCAAAGGGTGTTAGTTTTGTTTCCATTAAAGCAAAGGGAACAATGGATGAAGTCTGAAAAAAAAAGTCAGAAGTTCACTTCCAGTCAACCGGGGGGCCCAGCATCACAGGTAGCATAGAACGTTCGAAGGCTCAGTTTAGGCGAAACATGCTCAAATTTTGCTGACAGACGTATGGTACAACAGCGAGATGGTGACAGTTACTGAGTGTTGACGGTAGTACATATCATTGCCACGACCGAGATGTTAACTCCAGTTCACTTTCATGTGGTAATTGCACTAGACATGGAGTTCACATTAAACACGACCGGATTATCATACGCACAATTACCCACATTCATTTGTGAGTAGTGTTGAAATTGCCCAATGTTTCCGACAGAAGTCGAAGTAACATTCCGATCAACCCAGTCGATGGCTACGTGATTAGGACTTCTTTACGACTTGAAACCATTGAAGACAGTGAACTTGCCGGTCGCCATTTTGATTACTGGTGAGTAGTAATAGCAGTAGTAGTAGTAGTAGTAGTAGTAGTCGGCGCGCTGAACCACCTCCTCGTGGTGTCGACTGGGCGGTCTCGGTGCAAACCTTGACCGGCTAAGAGTTCAGCAACTCCAGATAGGGCCAACCACTCTACCTGGTTTTAATCGTACTGGTTACAATCGATCAAGACAATGGAATTA
>JTDE01004688.1:20239-30468 GCA_014338405.1 Paragonimus skrjabini miyazakii | reverse complement strand
AGACTGATCGTTCGCCTATTTTCTTTCCATTATTTTTCGTATATTTTATTTCCCATTCTGAAACTGTTCAGCATATACGTCACATATAACTTTTCATTTGATGACTGGCCCATTAACGCCTGCTATTCTTGTTAGAGGAATTGTCAACTGCTGAATGTCGCAAACCATGCAACGTCTCACATTTGACAGATAGCTGGTTCTCGCATTTAACTTTTTTATATCCCTGTTGCTTAATTTTGGTATCACCGATTGTTCTTTCTTTGAACGAAGATGTGTATAATTGCTCTTCAAAATAAACGATATAGTAGTAGTGATGGGAGATTTTGGTTAGTATTGATTTTGGTAACGTTTTTAAACTCAAACGGCAGTAGCAATTCTTGGAACTATCCTGGTGACATGATCTTACGCATGATGTAGTTTAGTCAGAACTAGACTAGACTTAAACCAATTAGACAGTATCCACGAGGATTGTAAAATGGTTCTCAGGAGGTACGGAATAGTCATCACTTACTGGCTGCTTCCACAGTAATACCTTCCGAAGTGGCTGGAAATTTTGTCACAGTTGTGTTGCCAATTTTCCTCGGTAATTTTCCAAATTATACTTACTCCTGTTTCACTTATATCATTCCTGTATATATATATATATATATATATATATATATAACTTAGTCACCAGCATTTTGTGTGGTATATACTGGTAAAAAACGGCTTAGTCTTATGATTTTGTCTTTGGGTGTAAGTCGATCCAGCCCTAGTAAGCGTCGATAACTGGTGGTTTGTGTGCTGTGAAGGTCACCGCTAGCATGCGCAGCTCACATGATGAATACATATGACCTTGGTTGTCTGATTTTCGGCGAAGTAGCACGTTCCGACTACGTTCGTCTTAAAAATTTTCCCCGCTTTATGGCATCAGAAAGGTCCGACCAATTTTTAGTAAATCTGGACAGCGTACCATGTTTCATACAATAGGAAAATACGAGAAGTTCGAACAATAGTCCATGTCTGAAATTCAAAGGCAATCAAACGTGACTACTTCATCTTTTTAATATACACGATTAGCACACCCACTATACACACCTGAGGATCAACACTTTCTAACTTCACTGCAACCTGAACTTCCGGTAACTGGTTTTCAGTAAACAAATTCATCTCCATGCCATAAATCAAGTCTAACGTGTACGGATGAAACTTGTAACTGTTCGTACTGCGTGAAGCCTAGCATCGATGTGTGACAGAACGCCTAGAATAGTTTCCGCTCCAAGTGCACACAATACAAACGTTCTTACACTGCCCAACATACACGAGAAGCTCCGCATCCCAGTACAATAAAACCTTCCACTGGTCGAAATAGTTATAAACTTTTTGAATTCTGTTTTGATACGCTTTACACTGGTTTTGTTAAGTGACAGAAAAGAGACGAGTCAGTCAAAACAGTTTTCTTTGTACGTTCAATACATAAGGCAGAGTTGGAAGTCATATGAACATTACGCCATAGGAACAAAAGGCAAGTGCACAGACGCAGACAGACCAATATTTTGACTAGCCTGTTTTCATGGATGGGTCGTAGTAACAGTTTCAAGACACTTGGAGAAGTTGCCCAAACCGATACAGTTTAAGTGAATATGGTACTTAAATTCACATGGATATATATGGAGAGACTTATTTTAGAAGAGGAAAAACAGCATACACACTCGCAACAAAGATAGCTGTCAGTTGAATAGCAGATCTTGCACAGAAGGAAGAGTAGGGAGTGAAAAAGCAAGCTGTGAATTCATTTCTCGTTGCCGAAGCCTTGTCAAGCTAAGTGGATAAGGTTATAGACAATATCTGCAAACCGTACGTCCTCTTATTGATTTCTTAGAAATTGTTGCCCACGAGACCTGAAGTCAAGTAAATAGTGTTGTACTCAATACAGAGAAGTGCTAGTTACCATATTGTGAACTCTGTCACTAGCGTAAACTTGCGTCTTTGTGATTGTAGACATTGCAGGAACTGAAGAGTTATCGTATCTAACCTGATCAACAGCGTATCAGCAAGTCACCCACTAAGTTCGCTCACAAATTCCAGTCAAATTTCCTCATTACATAAATGTGATTTATCTGTTTCACAATGTGTGTCTTGCTTTTTGTCAATACAAGGCTTGAACTGCGAGGAACCTCATGTCAAGTTCTCAGGCAATCACACAATGTATATGGCTGATGATTGTCTGGTCTTTTGACCAACATGTTTAAAGTTTACGCAGGTGTCACGAATCATCCATTTTTCTAGACGAACGGATCTCGTTCTTCGTTCAGTTATTTCAATGGTTTTCAATATCCTGTATTTGACAAATTTCAATCTAACGATCCACTTTATATTGTTGTTTCTAAAATTGATGCACGTGTTTTCAGCCATATTCAACAACACATCTTCATTTGTTCATATCTACTGTAACAAGATCTTTCTTCAAGAGGTAACTTTTATAGAAAATTTGTCTACAGTAGTTAACCAGTGTCTATTTTTGTTGAACACGTGTATATGTACCATTTCTGAATGAGGCATAGAACACGATTAATCCGATATAGAATTGCAAATGATTCCTGATACTTGGATACTTACAGATCACTAATTACAGCAAACAGAAAATAACAAACTGACTGGCAATAGGCATTATTACTTAACATTAAAAGCAGATATATTCAGTCGATTGCATTGTGCCACGTCAGTAAACACTTTTTATGATTAAAATGTGGTTATTGAGACAGTCCTTGTTACTTTGAATTTGCCAGTTCATCTGTGACTTCAATGACATACACCCCAAGGCAGAACTAAATGGCTACCCTTTCGTCTAGTGACATCTGTTTCCATAACAAATCAATAACACATTTAGAGCAGATGGCAGTGAACCTAGCCATAACTTGTTCGCCTACTACATTCAGACACATTATTTCTCCTCTACTCTTCGGAGTTTAATTTCTGTTTTTCCCCACATTTTCCTACTATGTTCACACTACTGTTGCATGTAATCTGTCTGTATGAATCCAACAGGTATTGGTTGACTGTATTCTATTCACTCCATCTGTTGGTTGACGAAGGTGAACATGACATTTAAGTCACTAACTCATTTATCTCTTACCAGTCTATCTTCTCATAGGTGACTGTCTATTTGGTTTATTCGCACACTGGAAAATTCAGATATTTACAAATGTTACACGTCCCACCGATTGAGTTATGGTTACTGACTAAACAAAATTTATTGTTTCGCCTGCATGCACCTGTTCTGCTATTTATTTGGTTGATGTTTCCTGTGTGTGACTAAAGCACATGAGTGAAATGTTGTTAGCCTATACAGTTTACATAACAATTTTGACCTTATTCTCATTCACGTAGGTCAATGCGGCTTCACATCGACAACAACTACAACAACAACAACAACAACAACAGATACCCTTTAAAAAGTTCCAAGTGAATTTGGGTTGAACGGTATTAAAATAAAATGATTTGTAGGTAAAATTAAATAGAAGATCTGTAATAATTGTCTACGAGTGACCAGCTTTGCTACGGTTCTTTCAGGCCACCGTTCGCTGGGCACGTAGACTTTAGATCATGCCCAAATCAGATGTACGTCATCACGAAGTAGATGTTGCGACCGACGAGTCAGACTGCCACCCTAAAGACTAAAAGTATTTCTGCCATACTATCGACAAAGGCACAATTCCTGTCCGCGAAGTTCACGTTAATACTGCCGTCATGCATCAGGCATTTCTGGATTCCTTTTCCATATCCCTGTAGCCTTTGAAATGCCATTGATGCGTCTATGAAACACGAATTTCAGCTCATATTAAACAAGGCGCTCTTTAGAGCTGTTTCAAGGGAGTAACGTCATTCGGTTTCTGTAATTCAACCATGGATGCTGGCTAACGTTCGTCACGGTAGTTCATCACCACTTTGATTCATCTATACGATAGGTTTGGGCTCCTCGGATTAAAGCATAAGAGAACATCCAAACTTCCATATTCTCGTAACGATCCCTTACGTAATTGTCTGCATCTATTGTAATACTAAAATCTTCCCTCTCCCCAGATCGGCCACTTTACACTTTTGTGACACGACATAGACAGAGCAGACCTCTAGTGGAATGCTAGTCATAACAGGGTTAGTCACATGACGCCTTGTTTAAGCACAGATCCCTGAGATACGACCCAGCAACCGCAACACAGACCGAGTGGTGACGCATATTCGAATCACACACTAACTGAAGGGTGTGTCCAGCTAGTAATGGGATAACAAACCAGCCTGAAAGCACCATAGGCTTTGACTTATAGGCAACTGATGAGTAGATGGAGATTTGGTCAGTTTAAGATTGGACATCACTCGAAGTTAGTTACAGCATTCGTTTTCAGATATGTTTCTAGTCAACCCCTTTTGAAAAGAAACACTAAACTCATGGTTTACTCTTATTAGAACTCGTCAGTAGTGTACGTTCTAGCCATAACCGTGGCAAGAACTTCAGTCACGCTTTGTGAGGCAACCATGTTGACCATTGCATCATTGACCACATATTAGGCATGGCTAAATTACCATATCTGAAATCTCAGCGAATTTTGATTGTGAGTAATGGTCAGGCTGCTTGACCCTCCTGGTAGGAGATACAGTCAGTGCGTGTTAACTGTAATCGCCAATACTGCCCAACAAGTTTATTAAATTCGGGGATGGCCACTTATTTATGAAGTTCTGATCGAGGGGTCATCGACGGGAGTCGACAGACAGTAACTGAGTCTACCATCCAGACCATTAGACAAGTTGATGGTTACTCATAACCGAAAGTAGCTGAGCGCTTATACACAATAATTCAGGTCTGCTTAAGGAGAGGTTAATGACGCAGTGGTTATCGCGGTTGCCTTAAGAAATACCCCCTTGGCATTTCGATGAGGTAGTATTCATTTTCCGATGTTTCAATGCTTTTCCGAATACTTTGATAAGTATACCATAATAGTGTGTCAGACATCTACTGAGTTGGTATTTTTATTTGTTCTGTAAAAGTACAATACATAGGCATTCAAAACAACACTCAGATAAATTACTCAGTCGCTGTCATGCAGAAAGAAAGAACTCCCAACCTCTAGCAGTCCTTAGGGAGTGGCTGACAGTATAGGGTAACGTAATTATGTAACACCAAGCACTTTTGAACGGAACGATTGTTGCCCCTCCATAGTTCGGCAGTGATACCAGAACAATAGGTTTTGCTTTGTTAAAAAATTTCCATGACCTTTGTTGGTACTCCTGAGGTATTTCCAACTTTGTTCTCTTTCTCTGTCCTAGGACAATTGGATTTTACGTCCACCAGACCTCTATCATAATCGCATATCCCGAACTCTGAGACGATCGTTTGCGTTCACGCAAGCTCGCCAGAAAGAGATAGGATTTACCTCACTTCCATCATCCTGCCTCATCGTTCACCTTAAATTGGAGGTCCAAATGTTTTTAACGGATAAACCTTCATAGCTCTTATTCCCTCGGAGTGGATTGAATGATATTTTTACGATGATATCCTTCTAACGTGCGTTCACACGTATATTGATACAGTAATCGAGTGGATGTTGTGTATATTTGAATAGATTTTCAAAGAACAAACTGTTTGTGATCCCCTAAAGAATCAGAGCAAAGTGATTAATCAACAGTTGATAAATAGAAATGATAAAACAAATGTTAGTCTGGTTATTATATCAAGTGAGTAGTTCAACTTGAACAACAAACACAACTGATTTCAGCTCTCTTATTCACACAGACCGTTCAGGAAAATCGAAAAACTGCACTCGAGTTTTACTTTCGTTAGAAATGTGCATGTCTTTGCAACGGCCGGTGTTTAGACTCCGGTTATGCTTTCTGGTAATTAGTATATGTACAAATGCAGATGATGGTCAAACCTCTATGGGTCAAATATAACGATAATTTGATTGGAAATTGCATTTATCGACAGCTGTCACATTGCCCGGGGTGATTTCCCTTTGGACTATTTACTCCGTGGATGAAGTGATCACGGTACCACTGTGTTAATTGCGGCAACTAACAGAAGCAACTACTACTGTAAACTGGCTTGAGGGTGCTTCCTTATTCTATCGTACTACAAACGTGATTACAATAGCTTTATACACGATTTATACAAACATCTGATGGGGATTTGTCACCTTAGAGTTGATATTCGGCAAATAACTAGACTTAGTGACTGACTACTTGAAAGTCATGTGAACAAACTTTTATCGACAAGCACGCACTAGTGCATAGCGCCGTCAAATGGATGGTTGTCAACCTGAACCACAATCCGTTTGATTCCCACGTTGATTTGTGGACTAACAACTGTTCACTTATTAACTATTCTGGTCCGATTTGATACCTGGTTTTTACGTATTCATCAGTAATTTGAAGTATCTTTTTAAGCTGATGCATGCTGTATCTAGACACTAATCAGATTACCTATCGGCGTCTAACTACGCTTTGGTAATCGTAGCATACTAACGGGATGATTCTCTGGCCTTCCGCAAGGGACAACAGGAATATTGCGCGTGTTAATTTTCGCGTTCGTCGTAATAGCACACAAATACGTAAACATGCACAACTGTCTTTCTTCAGATACATAGAAATGGCACTTTATTTTGTACCATGTAGTTTTGTATGTATGTAAGTGGTCTGTGATTGTCTACTAGCTACAGGAATGACTCCGTTAACATACTGACCGCAGACTTAGTGATACTGATCAAACCGTCTCTGTGGCAACAGTAAAGAACAGCGTTGTGTGGCACATCAACCTAAACCACAGAGTTAGGTATCTATGGGTGAATCATCTCAAGATATAGGGCAGAGTGACGTGGAGTTTCACCAGTTACTGAAATTGGGTCGATTTACAACAGCAGCACATCCATTTCAAAGAATTCACACATTTCACTATTAATAAGGGTGCAAAAATATGTCAGAAATGTAAATAAACTCAAACATTCGTTATGGGGAAAAAGTTAACAATAACAACATTGACTGCTCTAATAAGAGGGTAATGTGTTCCTCCTAAAAAAGCACAGTATTCGGGTGTCTGTCATAATCTTGTCAGGGGTTTATTCTTACATTGTTCCCGTTTATACATTCTAACGGAAGTCAAGTGTTCATTGTTTAGTGTCTGCTTATCTTTGCCGAATTACGTAAACTGTATGGAAACTTTTCAGTGAAATTGTATGGATTATGTTGTCGTTGAGGTTTAATATTCAAGCGTATTCACCTTCCGACCATGTATAATGATTTATATGAACTGGTCATTTGGTTCAACAAACTGTTTATATCAATCAATCCATCCAAGTGCGCTGATGTTTTAAATTTCCCACTTAGAGCAGCTAACCATCAGCAAACTGTTGATGTGTGCCATCAACTAGAAGTAAGAAATAATGACCTTTCCAGCCTCAAACACTTACAGTATTTGATCACTGCAGTAGACCACAGTCTAATGTAGTCCTTTTATGCCAAAAGTTCTTTTCTTAGTTCTGGAAAACACGTCAATAAAGTAGACTAGAGTAAGTGGTGTGTTAAATCATCACACTTTGATGGAAGCACACAATCGGTTTCGTGGCTCATTGCTAATCGATGGCACACACTTACAGTATGGACCTCGAAGTCGGTAGACCGTACACGAATTGTTTTTTTTATATAGTTAATTTCGGCCAGAATGAAATCAGTATATCAGTGCAGATAGCAAGAACACTTGTAGAAAAAAGGTGGAAATTCTGTCGACCTCAAGCTTCTGGATAGCATTATGATTTTACAAAGTAAGGTAACATAAGTATTGTATATCTTTTTCTCAACTCAATTTAATTCAATCTTTTATTTCATGAAAACGAGCCTATTGCCCTATTGGCATGTACTGATCTCTAGCACTTTTTCTGGCATTCTGATAAGATATTTTCAAGGTTTGTTCTATATCTTTATAGGATTCAGTTGGTGATAGTGCCCATTCGCATTCCAAGCTCATTAGATTCAATGTTGTTCAACATTTTATAGCTTGTAATTCAATTATTAATACAATGTCGTCAAAGCCTGACAATCTTTATTCCACTCCTTCTACACACTTGAATTCACCAGTTCAGAAGTTGTAACTGGAGAGATAAAGATCTTTGGTTATACTTGCCCGTATCCGTGTTAGTTTGGGAATGATATGCTCGATGGTTTAAAAATATAAGTGAAGAGTGAAATAAGATTTTTCTTAAAAAACACTGTGCACCTATTGAAGGTGGTCAGAGACTGATCACTAGTAGAGTTATAGGATTCAAGAAAATCACCTAGCAGAAATATTAGCGGAATTATGTCATCTTTCGACGACTTACAGATATATCAGAAGAAGGAGCTTTTACCTGTAAAATACTCCACATCCTGCGTCATTCATCAGCGCACCTCCCCGCAATAAACACGGATGAATACCTGCGGGGTTACCCACTGAAATTGGGTTACTTGCAGACAGAACTGCTTCACAGTTTAGATATGTTCAAACTGTAACACACTGTCCAATTTTATGGTCATAGATGAGTCTTTTGAGAGCTTTAAAAGTTTACTAGATCAGTACATAAATGAGAGTCAAACAGCAATACAAGTTTCCTAGTCACCTTTCTCGCACTGTCTCACAGGTCATGTGATGTGTATATGTGACAAACCGTGACTTCAGTATGTTTTACTGTTTGTTGCCTCAGGAATGCAAATCGAGAGGTTAATCGCAGCTTTCGTTCACCATTCCCCCCACATAGTTGAATGTCGATCAACACGGAGATGGAAACTCAAAATCAAGGATCCTTCTTCCTCCGGTAACAACCTCTATACCTTTGAACCTATAACAGCGGATGGCGTTTGGGTACGTTTCTTTTAAAAAAAGCTGGTTACAAAGCCCAAGTGAACGATAAAGCTACAAACAGTTGCGTTCACTTTATGTCATCTAACCTTCGACTGTTTGGTTGCAGTTGAATCGTACCCTTTGTGTGTACTTGTAAATCCACGAGATGATCTTACAGCTTTTCCTGGCATTTTCGAAACTTTCTTCATGACCTCAAAGAGAATCAACTGGCGTCAAATAGTCTCTCATGTATATGACGTATAATGGTCTCCATTGGCTAAGTAATCGTAATGAACACTATGAAACGTATTATCTCCGAATTAGTCATCACAGATTAGGTAGTGTCATAGTAACAGGTTCAACATATTCCGAGCATATTCACTCGATTGTATGCCATTTGAGCTTCATCTAAAATGACATGTTAACAATTGTTCCTTGTTCACAATTCACACAATTCTGTTAGTTTGAACTGAAGAACCAAGACAAAAGAAAATCCGAGTAAAGGAAACAATGACACCATAGAGATATTATTTTTACACGATGGTAACCATGACAACCGTTAAAACAGATGCAGTGTCCATTCTATCATATATAACCAGTCAGTCTAACTAATATTCCAGTGGTCTCACATGTTACAACAACAGGTTACACTAACTTATACATACACAAGATCCACGAAGAGTAGGAGAAGGAATCAATACTGTTTTGGAACTGTACTGAACTTAACGGCCTCTTTCCAATCGTGGCTGAATCGATTGATATGAAAATGAATGTTTAAAATATAAACAAGTCGAAAAGCTATCTATGTTCAACCACTTAAACTCTCGTGTCCCGCTGGTAAGCAGAATGTGCAACAATTGGAATGTGCTACTCTTAATGAGAAAAGTTATCGGAACCGTTCATAACTAGTATATGTATTTAATTAAAATACTGTCTGAACTAAATGTGATGTTACCAGAGCAATGAGAGTATAGTTTGCAATTTAAAAAATGTGTACCCCCAGAATGGCCCAACATTTCTTTTTTCCGTAATGTTTCTCTGATAATAATATTTGTAGTCCTAGTTGAAAAACCGGCCGTCAGTTACTCATTATTGAAGCACATTATCTGCCCAAAGTATGGTTATTCACTAATTGTTAACGTACCGGTCATGCAAGTATGAAAAATCAAACTAGTTTCAAAGGAAAGATGTATAGGGTAACCACATGAGTGGAATATGTGCGGCGAATATGTGTGAATAAAACCATTCGAGGTCCGAGTAAGTTGATATCTCTGGCACGCATATGTGCGTGTAAATGAGTCTGAAAAAGTTGGACCACTAAGTTGTATTTTTCACCTGTAACAGGGGATATTAACTCTAAGACGGCGACGACAAGCTGTACACTTGTTGC